>APFE031190088.1:47345-187873 GCA_000404065.3 Pinus taeda | reverse complement strand
TTATTAATTTAGTTTTGACCTGGACCCTGGAGTCCAAATTAGCCGTTATGTAGCCGTTGGAGTCTCTACTCAGTCTATTTAACATGCTAAGCCAGATATGTGTCTTCAACTTGTCCTGACGATGAACCATACTAGTTGGTTCGAAACGCGTCGACAAAGGTCTTTTTTATGTGATTTACGCCAAAGCTCTTCTTATAAATATGATGGATCACAGAAGCCTCAATTCTACAATTGTTTGTACTTGCTTTAGCATTTTGGCATGTTATGGATATCGGTACCTACGTGGGTTATATGTTCCTACAACTTAGGTGCCAGATTATGAGTATATGTGTGAACATAATATTGTAATGAGGAAACATGTGTGAAAGATGTATCACTATCAGTGCTGCGAGAGAGTGGCCTGCCCCCCCCCACCTTCGCTCTCGCTCCCAAAGTGTGCTCCAAATGAAAGCGCTTAGGGAGCGACTTTTAGGTGCACGCGCTCGCCCCAAAAAAGAGAAAAACAACCAAAAAAGAAAAAAGAAAAAGAAAAAAAAAAAAATCCTCCCTAGCTTTTCTTCACAAAAAAAATATTCTACCATTCAACACCCTTGTAAAGGTACGCGACAAAGCTAATGAGAAGGAAAAGGGTTTGCGCAACAAATTTTACATGCTCCCATTGTAAAACAACCTACACTAGTTCATATACTTGTGTAAAATGTTGGAAATAGTACTAAAGAGAGATGTTACAAGGCATTTATCCCTTTTAGCATGGTAGACATATTAATTACTTTTGCCTTGGTGACATTTATAAGTTATATAAATGTCATAGGTGGAAAAGGTACCTAAAAGTGTTGTACCTTGTACTTTTTCTAATATTAAAGGTACACAACTTGAAAAAGGTACTAAGAGGCTTTTAAGTAATGGGGCCAATGTGAAAGAGGGGTCAATGGAGAGAGTTAATCTCAACCACGCATCTTGAGATTTGGATATTAAATTTCATCCATTGGATCATAGGTTTAGGGATTCAATATTTCCCAAAAAGACAAAAAAAGAAAATGCAGGCTCATTCTTCACTTCACACTTGAGAGAGCATGAGGAGACGAGGAGAGGAAAACTTCAAGGAGAATTTGCAGCAGAAAAAGTAGGGCACGAATTCCAAGGATGAGAGTTGAGCTAGTGTACAATTTTCAGTGGCAAACAATAGCTCAAACATCGAGGGCAACAACACAATTTTCAAGGCACGTGTGCACAAACTTCAAGGGATGTTCCAACACTTTCTTGGGCCAAAATTCGAGGCAAAAATTTTGGGTGTGCTACTACAGGCAGCGTAGATTTCAAGGAGTCTCTTGGCATGAAAATCGAGCCATGATAGTCACCTTCAGTGCAAAAATCAAGGCAACTTTCGACAGATTTCAAAGCGCAATTATGGGCACAAATTTCAAGGCGCTGAGTTGTAAGAGAGTGCAGAAATTCTAGGCAAGAGATTTTGTGAAAATATAAAAGAATTAGTGGGCACAAATTTCCAGATTTGCATATAATGCTTTAGCTGCTAAGGCAGATAAGTACTGTGATTACTTTATGTACTTAGACTAATTTTCTCCAACAATAAAATCCTCCTTTGAAGACCAATTTTCCCCAAGAGGTTGTGGGATTTTTTTGGGGTCATCTTGACCAAAAACTAGTGTCTCACATGTGTGAATGCTTGCAAAACATATGTGTTAATTTTCAACTGATAGGTAAGTGAAAAATAGTAGAAGTACTCTTTGAATGTTTACAATTAATGCATACTGAAATTTATATCAGTGTGACAAAACATGTGGGTTGGGCCTAAACAACAGATGCAAACTTGTAAATTGGGTTAAGGGTGCAAATCATAATTTTCCTACATCCGCTGATAAAGAGGGCAGCAAGCTACTAAAGTCTTCAAACAGTGAATCATACCTTTGAAACTTTGCCAGAAACCCAAAGCCTTCAGTAGTTCAATGGCAAGGAGGTTCTAGCTCCCAAATTTGCTTCATCTTGTTGGTTGTGGGGTCATGGCTACTGGAATCAAATTTTGGCCTATAGAAGGAGAGGATTATGCTTTTACAGGAGGAGGTGGAAATGTGGGATGTTGTTGAAGCAGTTGTGTAAGCACCCACTGATACAACTTAGTTGGTGGAATTCAACAAGAAGAATGTGAAGGCAAAGAGGATCCTGCTAGATGCCATCAAGGACCATTTATTCCCTCATGTTTTAGGGATGAGAT
This sequence comes from Pinus taeda, assembly GCA_000404065.3. Taxonomy (NCBI): domain Eukaryota; kingdom Viridiplantae; phylum Streptophyta; class Pinopsida; order Pinales; family Pinaceae; genus Pinus; species Pinus taeda. Next base: position 185,643 of record APFE031190088.1, on the reverse strand, counting down.
ATGCATATCGGATGTGGGAGTCCTTTGTCTCTTTGCACCAAAGTTCTAATGAGAATAGGAAGATGGTGTTGATACAAAAACTACGCAACACCAAGATGACTAAGACTGACAGTGTGACATCTTTCCTCACTAGAGTCTCACAGGTGAAGGATGAGTTAGCTTCCATTAGAGATGGCGTTCCAGTAGACCAGTTAGTTTGGATTGCCTTCGATGAATTCACCGAGAAATGGGATGGCTTTATTCACAGCTTGGCGGCCACATAGCACTTTCGTAGTTGGAGGAGGATGTGGACGATTTCATCCAAGAGGAGTGTGAGAGGTGGCAGCAAGAGTGGTGGGGGAGGTGAAGAGGAGAATGTTGCTCTTGCGGCAAAGGGAAATAAGGGCAAGAAGATCAAGGAGTCTTCTAGTGTAGCAAAGTAGGAGAAGGGGAATCATAAGGCTAAGGAGAAGGACATGAGAAAAGTGAAATGCTTTGCTTGTGAGAAAATGGGTCACTATGTTTTTCAGTGTCCCAACAAGAAGGGTAAGAAGAAACAGGGAGTTGCAGCTCCAGCAGATGTAGATGACTTTGTGACTATGTTTGATTCAGAGTGTGCTTTGGTGGTGAGTTTAGCCACTCATGTCACATCTTCCCATGCATGGTTCAGAGACAATGGAGCATCCTTCCATATGACCGGAGATAGAGAGCACTTCATGAGCCTTTTGGAGGATGACATTGACTTGAAGGTTGTGCTTGGTGACAACTCCAAAGTCAAGGCGGCAAGTATGGGGACAGTTTGATTTCAGAGGGAGTCATCACCTCCTCTGAAGGTGACGGATGTTCTTTATGTTCCAAGGTTGAAGAAGAGTTTGATATCAGTGTCTAGCTTGAAGGACATGGGGTATAAGGTATTGTTCCGAAAGGGACAAGTGTTGTTATATCCCAGGGGATCCAATGTCGAGTTTGTTCATGTGATTGGAGCTCAGAGTGGGAGACTATACAAACTTTTATTTCAACCTCTTAGAGCTATGATAGCGCAGACCAATAGCAATGGATTATGTGAGTTGTGGCATAGGAGGATGGCCCACTTGCACCATGCAGCATTCAAGATGTTGAGGGAGATGTTTAATGGATTGTCTGAATTCAGCACAGAGCATCATGATGTGTGCAAGGGGTGTGCTTTGGGAAAGTGCACCGAGACGCCTTTCCAAAGGAGTGACAACAGAGCTGCAGATATCCTTGATTCGATTCATTCTGACATATGTGGTCTTATGTCCCATGTTTCATTAAGTAAATATGAGTACTATGTGACATTCATTGATGACCACTCCAGGAGGACCTAGATTTACTCCCTGAAGACCAAGGATGAGGCCTTTTGGTGATTCCAAGACTTTAAAGCTCTTGTGGAGAATGAGACATGGAGGCAAATCAGGGCATTGAGATCAGACAATGGGGGTGAGTTGGGCACATCATGATATTTGGGTGCCTTGCATATTCACACGTCCCTGAGGAGAAGAGGTCGAAGTTGGAGCCCACTGCAAAGAGGGGTATCCTAATGGATTACAGTGAACCAGCAGAGCCTACCACATATATCTTCCTACACAAAGGAAGATTGTCCTGAGGAGGGATGTGACATTTGAAGAGGAGAGGTCTTTGAGCAGGTCTCGGGAGGTTGATTAGGTAGAGCAGCAAGCTCCTCAATAGGAGGCCACACTATAGGTTTCAGGGGCATCAGGTTGTACATCAAGATCAGGAGCTTCACCTTCTTCAGGGGCGACAAGTTGACAGGGCACAGTTTCACCTGGTACAGGCTCACCTGGTGGAAGTTCATTAGGCACAGTATCTCAGAGTTCAACGTCTCCTTTGGTTATTTGAGAGCCTTCCTCACCAAGAGGGGAGGCACCAGTTGAGGATTTTCCCATACCACCATAGGTGACTACTGCATGGAAGAGGAAGCCAAGATGGCTTCGCGAGACCTTGAAGGAGGCTCAAGACCCAGTGGGGAGACCCAAGTGGTCAATGAAGCAGAGTAGACCGCCAGAGAGGTTGGGTGGCTTTGTGGCATATGTTGTGGAGATAGCGCCATGGGGAGACCCAAGTGGTTAGTGAGGCAGAGTAGACCACTAGAGAGGTTGGGTGGCTTTGTGGCATATGTTGTGGAGATAGAGCCAGCTAGTTCTGAGGAGGCCGCTAGACAACAGATTTGTAGGGATGCCATGGTGGAGGAGTATGCCTCTATCATGAAGAATGATGTCTAAGAGGTAGTGAGACATCCTAATGGGAAGTCAGTGGTGACTTTCAGGTTGTTCTATAAAGTCAAACATGTTGCAGATGGCAGCATAAAGAAGTTCAAATCTCGGTTTGCGGAACTAAGGTTCTTACAGGTAGAGGGAGTTGACTATGAGGAGACCTTTACACCAGTTGCTTGTTATACTTCCATTGGAGAGGTGATATCTATAGCAACTGAGATGAGCTGGAGGATTCACCACATGGAGGTGAACACTGTCTTTCTCAATGGTGTTATACAAAAGGAGATGTACATTGAGCAGCCTAAGGGATTTGAGTTGCATGGGAGGGAACCTCGTGTACGTACGCTGAAGAAAGACTTGTATGGAATGAAGCAAGCATTGAGGGCGTGGTACGAGAGGATAGATGCCTACTTGCAGCTGATGGTTTTCCAAAAGAGTGATGTAGATTCGAACCTATACTTTATCCTCGTAGGTGACGATCCACTCATTCTGGTACAGTATTTGGATGACTTGTTTATTATAAGGGAAGACAGTCTAATCTAGCACTGCAAGAGAGATCTTACTTCAGAGTTTGATATGACTAATATGGGGTTGATGCATTACTTTTTGGGGTTGGAGGTCTGGCAGGAGGATAGGCACATCTTTGTGGGCCTGGGAAGGTATGCAAGTGATATCTTGAGGAGATTTCGTATGGATGGTTGCATACCTATGGCTACTCCTGTGATTTCTAACTGGAAGAAGATGCATGATGTTGATTCTGAGTTGGTGGATCCCACTTTACATTATCAACTAATTGGTTCATTGATGTATCTAGTCAACACTAGATCGGATATTTGTTTTGCAGTCAACACTAGATCGGATATTTGTTTTGCAGTCAACACACTAAGTCAGTTTATGATGGAGCCCAGGAGAGTACATTGGGTGGCTGCAAAACATGTGTTGAGGTGCTTACAGGGCACTATGGATTATGGTTTGGACTATGTCAGATGTGATAGAGACAGATTGATTGGTTGCATAGACTTAGATTGCGCTAGCAGTGTCAATGACAAGAAGGGTACTTCCAGATGTTGTTTCTCATTGGGCTCGGCAATTGTGTCATGGTTCAACAGGAAACCAAAGTCAGTGGCATTGAGCAACGTAGAGGCAAAGTATATGGCAGCTAGTCAGGCAGGATGCGAGGCATTATGGCTTCGCAAGATGCTTCATGGATTATTTAATCAGATGTTTAGACCAACTACGATTTACTGTGACAATCAAAGTTGTATTAAACTCTCTAAGAATACAGTGTTTCACGATCGGTCAAAGCATATACAGATCAAATACCATTTCATCAAAGACTAGGTCCAGAGAGGGGCAGTGAAACTCAAGTATATATCCACTGATGAGCAGGTAATAGATATTCTCACCAAGTCTTTGCCAAGAGGCAAGCATGTTCCCGTCAAAGGCAAGATGGGAGTGGTGAACAACACCTTCCTCAATAAGAGGGACTATTGGAAATAGTACCAAGGAGAAGTGTTACTAAGCATTTATCCCTTTTAGCCTAGTAGACACATTAATTACTTTTGTTTTGGTGACATTTATGAGTTATATTAATGTCATGGGTGGAAAAAGTACTTAAAAGTGTTGTACCATGTACTTTTTTCTAATATTACAGTCACTTGTACTTTATAACAGTAACTTTATGTGTAAAGTACATAATGTACTTTTATAATATTAAAGTGAAGTGAAAAATCACTTTATGAAAAAAATAAAAATAAAAAGTACACAACTTGAAAAAGGTACTAGGAGCCTTTTAAGTAATAGGGCCAATGTGTGAGGGTGGTCAATTGAGAGAGTTAAGCTCAACCACACATCTTGAGATTTGGAGATTAAATCTCATTCATTGGATCCTAGGTTTAGAGTTTCAATCTTTTCCAAGGAGACAAAAGAGGAAAAGGGAGGCTCATTCTTCACTTCACATTTGAGAGAGAATGAGGAGAAGAGGAGAAGAAAACTTCAAGGAGAATTTGTAGTTGAGAAAGGAGGGCACAAATTCCAAGGAGAAAAGATGAGCTAGGGGATGATTTTCGAGGAGGGTAAACAACAGCACGAATTTTGAGGCAAACAGCAGCACAAAATCGAGGGCAGCAACATGATTTTCGATGCACTTGGGACAAATTTCAAGGGTTGTTCCAACATTGTCCCGGCCTGAAATTTGAGGCATAAATTTCAGGTTTGCTGCTGCATGCAGCACAAATTTCAAGGAGTCCCCTCGCATGAAAATCGAGACACGGTAGTCACCTTCAGTGGAAAAAATTGAGGCAGCTTTTGGCACAAATTTCAAGGCAAAATTATGGGCACAAATATTAAGGAGCTGAGCTGTGAGAAAGTGCAAAAAATTATGGGCAAGAGATTTTGTGACAATCTGAAAAAAATCAGTGCACACAAATTTCCAAACTTGCATTTAATGCTTCAGCTGCTAAGGGAGATAAGTACTGTGACTATTTTATGTACTTAGACTAATTTCTCAAGCAATAAAATCCTCCTTTGAAAACCAGTTTTTTCCAAGAGGCTGTGGGGCTTTTCCGAGGTCACCTTGACCAAAAACTACTGTCTCACATGTGTGAGTACTTGCAAAAATTATGTGTTAATTTTCAGCTGATAGGAAAGTGAAAAATAGTAGAAGTACTCTTTGAATGTTTACAATTAATGCATACTGAAATTTATATCAGCATAACAAAACATGTGGGTTGGGCCTAAACAACACATGCAATCTTGTAAACTGGGTTAAAGGTGCAGATCATAATTTTTCTACATAAGAAAGCATCTTTACAAGATTATGCCATGTCATAAAAATAACAATGTATCAGTCAAAACTTGTGATCAAGTGCTAGCAAAGGATAGGAATAGATATAGAATAATACCCATCCTCAATACAATTCCCTCATACAAACATGGAGTTGTCTTCTAGGGAAAAAAACCTTAAATTAACATAACTTCTACCATCAAATCTTCTGCCTAATATACAGTCCAGATTGACTACAAAATTACGATATTTTACAAGGTAATGTTCTTAAAAAATTCCTTTCAGGTGGGCTCAAAGGCTGTTGCCACCCCCCCTGCAACACTAATGGGGAGGCAATCCCCCCACACACCTCGTCAGAGACTAAGATCCAAGCGCGACCAAAACAAGACCTCTTAATCAGGAAGATAATCAGTCTTCACACTCAACATGATGAGAATCGAGATGTAACTTGTGGACTTGTGGTTGATGACAATTAGAACTACTAGATGATTGATTATGGTTTGATCCATGTTTTATGTTTTTTAAAACTAATTCATCCTTCTACATGTTTTTGTTGACATATATACATCGAAATATATAAAAATATATATTATATAAAAAACGCTCCCAAAATCGCTCCCGACCAGAAGCTTCTGCAAATAATCACTCCCTGCTCCAGCTTCCAAGCAGCCTTCATCGCTACTGCATTCATAATAATGCCTTTTATTTAATTTTTTCTCTTCATTGATGTGTAAATGTGTGCATTTCAGAGGTATTTTGAACCTGATCAGCATTTTGGCATGGTTTTGATACTTGTATCTGGGTGGGTTAAGTGTTTCCTGCAACATAGGTGTCACATTATAATATCTGACCAACATAATGTTGTAATAATGAATACTGCACTGATACATATTTTTCAAAGGTCAATGATGTATCACTGCAAACATTCATAATAATGCCTTTTATTTATTTACTCTTCATTGCTGTGTAAACTTGTGCACCCTACTTTTCTACATAGTATCGTAGCAATACTGATTCTCAAGCCTGTAGTAAAAAGACTCGTATGGTACTGAGTCAAATAAATGTAATGCGGCCTATTCCAAAAAGAATAGTTTAATCAATTCAAATTTATTAACTAAAGACTTTGGGTTTGATGGCTTTATAAAGTAAAAATAAAATGTGTATGATCAACCATCGAGACAACGGAAAATAAGCAAACCAACAATTGGTACAATGAAAAATCCGCAACAACAGTCAGATCATATCATTGCAGTTAAACAAGAAGCATAATCAAAAGGCCGTCTTACCGGATCCATAGGGTCTTGATGCTGCATCCACAGATCCACATAGAATCTGCCTGTAAATTGATCCTTCAAACCCAGAATCAGATCCTATGCTACTGAAACAGATCCTGTGTCAGCTAGCCATCACACGCCGGATCCCAAGTAAAAAACATTAGAGTATTTGGAATATATTTAATTTTTTTAGCATATTTGCCACCTCTTTGAAACCCTAAAACACAAATATTCTATTAAGAATTTTAGTTAAACTGCTTATTAGTACTCTGCAGCCTGTATAGTTGTATAAATAAGTTATTAATTACCTATAGGCTGCATAGCACATGCTAATGCTAGCAGGAAAGGTCTGACACATCAAAATTTTAATTTTCAATTTTTGATAATGCTAACAGGAAAACTTTGAGACAATACATAGAGAATAATATATATAGTGTACATACTACAAAGGATGGACATGACCTTAATAACCTAATTAGATCAATCCTATACAACTCCAGGTGAAGAGTCATCTTAGAACAGTATGATACATAGTCTATAGACTATTGCATGTTCTATGTGTACAATATTCATTTACCATTGTAACTAAATGGGAATTTTTTACTTTTAAGGCAAATTTCAAGGAGGATGACAGGGTGACTGTGATGTAGTTGAAATATTCAAATGATGAGCATGTAGAGCCAACTTTTGGACATGTAGTTAGATCTACTCTACACCATCATATCAATAGAGTGATCATTGCTGAGACACTCAATTTTGTATATGCATCATGCTTTTAAACTTGAATCTTATGAATTATCTAATGATTTCAGTTCTAATGTTGTGATTCAAAAATGGTTTTCATTTTTAATTCTGAATATAGTTTATATATAGTATTTTTTGTATGTGGCATTAGCGCACTGTATTTGGATCCTGGCTTTTCAAAAATCTAGTGGATCCGCATCCTACTCTGAATCCAGATCCATATCTGTTTCCATTTCCTGATAACTTAGTTGAAAAGAGAATTAAACAAAGACACATTAGCAGCTCCATATGACTTACAATTTCTAGTGTGGCAAATTGGAAGAAGTCTATTAGGGACTGCTAGATAAAATACACACCACCACAAAGACAAGGGCATTTGAAAAAATATGCAAACTCAGAAAAAAATGGCAAGGGTAGATGTGATACAATCATACTTATCTTCATCAGAATTAATGAAAAAACTCTGCAATATTAATGTACGCAACATCTAGGAGGCATTTCATTTTGACTAGCACATGGAGAATCTGCAACAGAAGTCCTCTACTTGACAACTAGAAAAATACTGTTTAAGGCACACACTGGATAGAATACTCACCATGCAGACAAAAGGATATATAAAGTAATATGAAGATTCAAGAAAAAAAGGCAGCAACATATCATATATATCTCCATTAGTATAAATGCAAATAGTGTACAATATCAATAGCAGCAACATCCCAGAGGTCTTACATTTGACCAATGCACATACAATTCACAGAAGAAATACTCTATGCAAGAACATCTATTTGACAACATTGGTAGTGAGAAGATTTATGGGAGATACATAACCCAAAGAGAGACGAAAGTTGCACGGAAGTGATGCACATTCAAGGGCAGCAATTTGCAAGTCATTGAAGAAATAAATGTTGCAGCATCAAGAGAATGTCGAAGCCATTACAGAATCAGAATAACATACCATAAAACTTACAGCACTGCAAACACAACACACATGATACCCAACAAAAAAAAAAAACTGTAATGCAAAATCACAACATATTAAGATATTGGGAATCACTATAAACCAGACTGGACATCATGAAGTGAGAAAAAAGGACATTGATGCCCAGAAGAACATGAAAGGTCTATAGAAAAATGAAACCCAAGAGAGTGACGCCAAATTCTGAAAAATGTCTACCTTAGAAGGTCATGCCAACATGAACAAGAAAGCTTGCAGACATGGGCTTTTAGGTCAAGTAAAATTTGATATGGTACTCAAGAGGTATTTACTTTTCATTTTGTGTTCACACAAACGTTAAAATACTTTTGACCAGAAGAAACATTAAGGTCCTTGAATGTTTGTATTTGTCACAACTAATTGTCTTAGTGAATCCAACTAATCTTGCCTTTAATGTAGGAAGATGGCAATCTCATAGAGTTGGAAAATTGCATATGTGGGTTGGTGGAATTCTGCCTTCAAATGAGAGAAGGACACTATGATAGACACACCAACGAAGAGACCTGAATCTGTATATACAGAGTTATGAACAATAAAATATAGTAAACGTTAACTCCTCAATAAATAAAACATCATTAAGATAAGAAAACCTACTCCACAAAGGTATATGCTTTCACTGTATGGCCCTTGCATGTATATTTATACATAATTTGCCACGCCTTATAAATATATCAAAAAAATTTCCATACATGAATATAAAAATTCAGCAAAACTCAGGACACCAAACTGTGAACCAAAAAGATCATCTCATTGCAGGATCAAAAGTAAAAAGAAAATAGAGCCTTTTGCAGAAGACAACTTAGAATACAATGGGGAGAAAACCATGCCAGAAATATCAATAGTAACAATCACATGCACCCAAACAATCTAGAAAGGAAGAACTGTTGTCACAGAGGGATGCTATGAACACGCACAAGTAACTAGAGTTAATATACCCCACCTTATCTAAGTAATGCTAATAAACCCTAGGGAGGAGAAAGCAAACAAAGGATCTCGCTTGCTGGAATGATTGGAAGACTGCATCCTAGGATCTTGAAACTCCAAGGAATTGCAAGATCTACAAGTGTCACAAGGTCATAGATGTCAATATCACCAAAAAGTTAAACCCTTTATATACCCTACCAAAGTTCTAACTGTAGAAATGCAGATGGGCAAGATATCAATGGAGTCAGAAGATGCTTCATATTTTCTAACAAATACAAAACATGGAACAGCAAACAGGATTCTACACCTTACCACTGTAGACTGGTTACAGTATTCAGGGTGAAATGGTTGATCAAATTAGGTACTTACACCATAAACCTCTAATGATAATTCATAGAATTTAGTTGGCAAGGTGATATGTAAACTGCATGGATATTCCACTGGACAGCTTGTCACAGCAGATCTATTAAATTAAACTGAAATCTCTACTGCGAAAGGCTAATTCCTTTAGATTCCAGATCTAATATCATTGATTTTGTTGTTTATACATGCAATTGATAAAATGCTGAAAAATAGAAAACTGTGAAATACAAAAAACACATCAATCACAATGAAAACCAAGATATGCTCTGGGAAACCCTTTCAGGACAAAACCCAACTCGAAGGTAAGGCTGCTCTGCTCTCTTTTGTCTGAAAAGAGAAATAATGTGAGAGGAAGGCACTCTCTATGAAGTTACCTAAGACCTTTGGCCTGTGGACGGCTACAAAACACAAATCCCCTCTGTTATGCCCTGTCATTCCCACTCCCAATTTTTTCTACTCTATTGTGGAACAAGATACAATCATAAATGAATGGAATCCCCTTTCCTCCTAGTGACCTTGTTATGAAACAGCCTCATAGCCAGCTTGGGTCAAGTTTGACTCCTTCAACTCTCAACTAGAGCTAGAAATTTGACCCTTCTAGAGTCTTCTTCATAGTCTTCACATAACTAGCCCCTTTTCCATCAGACACCAGGGCTGACATGGCATCCTCTCAAATTATGGTGGATGCATAACTTTTGCATTTGAACTCCGAATGATGTTTTTCTCACTGTTGATAATATCGGTGATATATCGGCGATATTCGAAAATATCGCGATATTTTCGGCAAAACGATATATCGCCAAGAAAATATCGTGATATTTTCTGTTTTGAAAATATCGCGATATTTTCAAAATATCGACAAAATATCGCTATATTTTCAAAATATCGGCTATATTTAAAAAATTGAAAAATTTATTTTTTATGCTTGCCGATATTTGCCGATATTTTGCTGATATTTTCGCCGATATTGCCAATAAGATATTTTCTGGACCCTCGCCGATATTTTCCCAATACCGATATTATCAACACTGTTTCTTGCACCATTGGAAAGTTCTCTTGAATGCAGAATAGTGTCACGACTCACGAGGTATGATGCTTAAGAATGAAAGTTTAGGCCTACAAAAAATGTCATTTAAGGCCTCAAACTGGCCCTAAAAAGTTTTAAACCCCACTTCTCCAAACTAAGTCCCGTCGATAAAACTGCTCTTGTAAGTTGCTTTCAATGTTACCAGACTCGGAATCAGTAAAGAGCGAAGAGTTTTAATTGGATCAAGAAAAAATTAGTGAATTCAATCAAAAAGATACACATATATTGAATTAGACTAACAAAAAAAAAACACCATGTCCAAACAATACATATATCAATATTCAATAGATGTCCAAAACATCACTTCAAAGTCTAATTAACATAATATAATATAATTAAATTAAAGCTTGAACTTTAAAGCTTAATTAAATTATAAAGTTTAATTTAATTAAATTATAAGTTTAAAATTTAATTTATAACTTTAATTAAATTAGAAAGTTTGAACCAATGTTGCACGAAGCGGGGACAACGGAAGCGTCATTTTCCAAAAATCTAGGAAGTGAAGCATCTGCAGAAGTGTCTGCTATATATATTATATATATATTATATATTATATTGCATTTATACTCAAAACAAACATCCCAAACAGGCAGAAGCGTCCAAAACAAGCGGAAGCGTCCAAAACAGGCAGAAGCGTCTAGGAAGCGTCCAAAACAGGCAGAAGCGCGCTTCCGAATTTTGGAAGCGCGATTCCAGGGACGCTTCCTGTACGAATCCGCACAGGACGCGATTCGGGCCTTAGAACCGGGGGGGGGACGCTTCCTGCAACATTGGTTTGAACATTAAAGTGATGGCTTTATATTATAAAGTTTATAATGCCGAATATCAATAAACCCAACGTTGAATAAACCCTCAGTGTTCTTGGACCTCAGCATATACATTGAGGGCCGCAACATCTATGAGTATGAACTTATAAGCAGTGAGAATACTATTAGAGTTTGACTCAGCCATAGTTCAGTCGGATCGTTTGAGGGTCGAGCCAAGTTAGACTCACAATTAATCGCGAGTGATCGCAGATTCGTGTTTCACTAGTTGATTTCTTCAAAAAAATTCAACTCTAAAAGCATCAAGATGGATGACAAGTTACATAGTGATCCCATCCAAATCACAAGAAAATCCCAATATACACATCAACCGCATCTAAGAAACCAAATATAGAGGAACTTCAAAGCAGTATGCCCATGCTATGATGCAGGTGGATATTGGTGGCCCCCCGCCAATTCCACTTGGACCCCCACCATTGCTTCTTTCGCCAATTCCACTTGGACCCCCACCATTGCTTCTTTCAGTTTCTCAGTTTCCTTAATTGTAGCACAGTTTACTATTTTTAGCAGTTTTTCGGGTCCTAAACTTCAGGAGCCGTTTGGAGGCCCTAAACGACATTTTTTTGAAAATCTACCAGCAGCAATTTTCTATCTAAAGTTGTCTTTTCCGTCGTAGTCCTCAGAGAGATCTTTCCAATGGGTTATCATGCACGTCAAACGGAGATAATATGACCAAGGCACAACCCCAAGAAGTTGGTTGTCCAACTCACCCCAACAGGGCCCATAAACTCTTGGTGTTACATCTCCTCGGGTTAGGGTTTTGGTTGTTTAGGGTTTGCTCTTATTGTTTAATAATAAAAAGGCCCTTGAGCCTCATTGTAAGGCAGTTTAGAGGCATGTAGCCGCCACATCTCTTCTCAGAGATAAGCTACCATCGCCCTAGTTGGTTATTTCCATTTCTGTTTGTAAGCATACTTCAGTATTTTACATTAATGAAATCAAGCATTATTTCTGCTGCATCTTGGCATTTATGGTTATCTCTGTAATTTGTTGCGTACCTGTTTAAATCCGGATCAGTGGTATCAAAGCTGTCTGCTTTTTATCTCTTTTTTTCTTTGCATGTTCCCAACAAGGTCGAGATACAAGGAGTTAGGGTTTGAACTGATCAAACCTTTGCAAGACTAGCCTCGCAAATCCCGACGGCCTCCAATGGCAAATGAAAAGAAAAATGAGGAGGCAGGAGATCCTATCAAAATCTTGCTCGAAGAAGCTCGCGAGCGACAAAAGGAACGCGATGGTGGACAGCTTTGCCCAGATCATTCAGCGGCTACCTAGGGGCAACACATCGGCTTCCAACAGCTACTCTGGAAGAATCGATCTCGCAGATCTCCCACTGAACAGGGTCTACCATAGGCCCGAGCGAAACCCCTCAGCAACAAAGGCGTCCCCTTGAAGCCAAAACAGCTCTGATACCAAATGTAGGTTTTAACCCCATACAAAAATTACCTGCATATGAATTCTAAAACACAGAAAAATAAACAATGCGAGAGCATAACACATAAAACACATATACATAGAGATTTCTCCTGGATCCCAAAACCGGGACTACCAGCTTGATTTTTCATTATGTTCCTTTCAATTTTGGTTTTGGACCCTATGTTAGGTTTGGCGGACCCACCTATGGTTTTGTGCATGATTTTTGCACATGGTTTTGGACGCGATGGGTTTCGGTCCATGGTTTTGGACGTGATTGTTTTCGGTCCATGGTATTGGATGCTTCGACATGTATAAATATGTATTGTAACATTGAAAGGAACATAATGAAAAATCAAGTTGGTGATCCCGATTTTGGGATCCGGGGGAAAATCTTCGTGTATATGTGTTTTATGTGTTATGCTCTCGCATTGTTTACTTTTTGTGTTTTAGAATTCGTATGCAGGTAATTTTGTATGGGGTTAAAACCTACATCAAGTTAATTTTGAAATCCCCATATTCGAGGGTCAAATAGACGCAGATGTCGTCGATAAATGGTTAAATCTACTAGAAGGTTATTTTTCTGTTTTTGATATTTCTAGTATGGAAAAGATTATTTTCGCTCTTCTCAAAGCAGCCCCCCACGTCAAGGACTGGTGGGAAACCTACTGCGAGCAGAAAGATGAAAATACAGGCTCACTATTTTTAGCCGCACCCACTTGGAAATCATTTCGATGATGCCATCAAGAAGTAGTGCTACCCTATCAGAAGCTATGAGGATCAATACATAAAGTGGACCACGCTGCAGGGAAGGGACCAAGATGTGCCAGAGTTTACCAATATTTTCCAAACCCTTCGCACAAAGTTGGGTATTAAGGATTTGGAGCAGCATTTGATACTCAAATATCGCCGCTGCCTATACAAGTACATCCAAGAAGAAATAGAATTCCTGAACATCTCCTCACTCGGCACAGCATACCAATATGTCGTCAAGCTCGAGCAAAAGTTTAAACAGAAGAAACGAGACTTTGGATCTACGAATCCGAAGCAAGCGAAAGGTGCCCCAAAACCGCAAAAAAAAGGACAAAGCCAAGGCGGGGCAATGCAAGACAGCCCGCCAAAGCCGTGAGCAAAAAACAGCACCGCAAAGCCGAAAAAAGACATGGGAAAGTGGTGTGAGTTCCATAAGAGCTCCACATACAACACAAGTGAGTGTCGGGCCAAGCAGTGACTGGTGGCCGAGGTAAAGGATTCAAAATCAGATGCATGTTCCAACTCGAAGTAAGAACCCGACAAGGGGAATGACAAAGGGAAGCAGATTATACACCATCGTTGCCACCACGAAGATCCCAAAGGAGGAACCCGAAGATCTTGAGGAGGAGCGTCTCTTCCACTCCCATATGTGGGTAAAGGGCTCCCCACTATAGTTCATTATCGATAGCAAGAGCCAAAAGAACCTCATTTCGGCAGAGGTCGTGACGAGGCTGGGCTTACCGACCACAGCACATCCACAACCATACACCATCGGGTGGATTCACCACGACATGATCTTCGCATGAGCCAGCAGTGTCGCCTTCCATACAACATCAAGCCCTTCACGAATGAGGTATTGTGTGACATTGCTCCCCTTGAAGTTTGTGATGTATTATTAGGACAACAATACTTGTGGAAGCGACATGTTTGTAGTATGATCAAGGTCTCGTGATTGTTATTGATACTTTGGGAAATAGTTGTACAGGATACCGGAGGTAGCACCGCCTACCGCCATCTCTTTGGTTACTGCAAAACAATGCAGTAAGCTCATTTCCAAAACTGGGAAATTTGTTTTCCTGATGATACGCCCTCAAGGAAAGAAGAAGACGGTGGCCACGACCTCCAAACAGGGACCCTCCGCACGACAACTACAGATGGACAAGGTCGTGGAGGAGTACGAGGACATCTTCACCTCCCCACAGGGGTTCCTCTGCACTATCAGGTCAAGTACTCCATCGATCTGACCCCAAGTGCGTCGCTTCCCAATGGACCAATCTATCGGCGCTCCGTTCTGGAGAACGATGAAATCAAGAGGTAGATTCAGGAGCTTCTACGGAAAGGTCACATCTGTCTGAGTTCATCGCCCTGTGGGAGCCTGATCATGTTAGTACAGAAGAAGGATGGGACTTGGAGACTCTGTATTGACTATCAGGTGTTGAACAAGATCATTGTCCGTAATAGGTACCCGATCCCACGAATTGATGACCTTTTGGACCAACTGAAGGGGGCTAAATATTTCAACAAGATCGATTTGAAGTCAGGATATCACCAGGTACCAATCAAACCTTCCGATGTGTGGAAGACTACCTTCAAAGCCAAGGAGGGCCTTTTTGAATGGTTGGTTATGCCTTTCGAATTGACAAATGCTCCTACAACCTTCACGATGCTAATGGATGACAACTTGAGGCCATTCACCAACTCATTTGTAATGGTATGCTTGGATGACATCTTGATCTTCAGCCAGAGTTGGGAAGAGCACCTCCACCACATCCGACAAGTTCTCCAAACACTGTGGCAACACAAGTTATGTGCCAATTTGGAGAAATGCACTTTTGGCATGACCCAGGTTCAGTATCTGGGATACATTATTGATGAACAGGGGGTGCATGTGGATCCAGCCAAGATCCAAGTCATTCAGGATTGGCCATTTCCAACCACTCTGACAGAGCTCCGCAGCTTTCTAGGTCTTGCCAACTTCTACTGCAAGTTCATGTTGGAATTTTCTCATATCACTTGGCCCTTGATTCAAGTCACCTAAGGGAGGAGCGAAAGCAAAATTCTTTTGGTCTGAATCTCAACAAAAGGCATTCACAGAGTTGAAAGATCGCCTCTGCTTGGCACCAGTGCTCGCATTACCAGGCTTGCAACAATCATTTGAGGTCGAGACAGATGCCTCTGACTATGCTATTGGGGCAGTCCTTACTCAACACGGGCATCCAGTGGCATATCACAGTGAGACACTTTAAGACATAGTCCAGAAGTATCCCACTTATGACAAAGAGATGTATTCCATTGTGCAGGCCTGCCGACAATGGAAGCATTACATTTTGGGGAAGGAAACGGTCATCCACATTGACCACCGAACCCTGCAGTTCACACAAACCCAAGGGAAATTGCAGAATGATCACCATCAGAAATGGTCCACATACTTGCAACAGTTCCATTTGAATATCAAGTATAAGAAGGGCAGCACCAATAATGTTGCAGATTGCCTCAGTCAACCACCAATCATGGCGTTAACCAATGTGCTCGACTCTTGTAGGCACGAGACTTCTGATTGGCCGCTTCTCTACAAAAGCGACCCAAAATTCAGCCACACATACCAAACACTCTTGGAGGGTCAGCATGTTCTAGATTTTCACCTCCAGGATGCCCTATTATGCCACCTGGGTCACCTTTGTGTTCCTTCAAGCGAGCGTGCCAAGATGATTTGGGAAACACACTATAGTTGGGTTGTTGGGCATTTCGAGATCGAAAAAACAGTGGCAGTACTACAGAAGTATTTCTATTGGCCGAATCTCGACAGGATTTTGGGAAGTACATCAAATCATGCACTATCTGCGCCATTGCCAAACCGACCATCAAGAAGCAAGGCCTCTATACCCCGCTACCTACCCCTAGTCGACCTTGGGAATCCATCTCCATGGATTACATGTCAAGCCTTCCTTCCACTAAGCACGGAAATCACTGTGTTTTTGTGGTCGTCGACAGGTTCTTGAAGATGGCCATTATGGCGGCCTACAAGAAGAATATCACAGCAGAAGCCACTGCTAAACTTTTCTTTGAACAAGTGTGTGTACACTTTGGGATCCCACAGTCTATCATCTCAAATCAAGATAGCAGGTTCCTCAATACATTTTGGTCTAGTCTCTGGTCGATGTTGGACACCAAACTCACTAAGTCCACAACCTTCCATCCTCAAATTGATGGCCAGACAGAGGTTGTCAATAGGATGATCATACACATTCTACGCATGTACAACTCAAAACATCCATGCACATGGGACGAGAGCCTCCCCTATGTTCAGCACAGCAACAACTTGGCTCTCCACAGCTTGACTCGCCACAGCCCTTTTCAGGTGGGCTTGGGATTCCAGCCACTATGTCCCATTGATGTGGCCATGCCATTTGCAGCAACTCACGCAGATTCAGCTCATGTCCAGTTTGAAACAGATAAGGCAAACAGCTTCATTGAGCACATCCAACATATTCGCCAACAGGTCCATGACATTCTGGAGAAATCAAATACCAAGTACAAGCAGCGCCATGATCAACATCAGGTGCCACACAAGTTTCGGGTGGGTGACAATGTCTAGTTGCATTTGCAAAAGGAACGCCTTATCGGAGCCTATCTGAAACTCAGACCACTTTGATATGTTCCTTACACCATTTCCAAGGCTGTGGGAGACAATGCATTTGAGCTCAGCATTCCCCCATTCCTTGGCTTGCACCCAATGTTCAATGTGGACTGCCTTCGGCCATACTTTCCACCATTACTAGACACTTCTGACATTGCAGAACAGCTCACACCCACAGAGTTGAATCCAGATTGCATGGAACAATCTGCAATTGATCGGATCATGGACAGACAGATCAAGCACACACGCCAATAGAATATCGAACTGTATCAAGTTGTCAAAGCAGACCAACTCCTTCACCAGGGACCAAGTTCAGCAGTAAGTTTCCTCATCTCATGGAGGAACTCAACGCAATGGGGACCATTGTGTCCTAAGGGGAGAGGAATGATCCAGGTGGATATTGGTGGCCACCCGCCAATTCCACTTGGACCCCCACCATTGCTTCTTTCAGTTTTTCAATTTCCTTAATTGTAGCACAGTTTACTATTTTTAGCAGTTTTTCGGGTCCTAAACTTCCAGAGCTGTTTTGAGGCCCTAAACGACGTTTTTTGGAAAATCTATTGGCAACAATTTTCTGTCTAAAATTGTCTTTTCCGTCATAGTCCTCGAAGAGATCTTTCCAATGGGTTATCATGCGCGTCAAATGGAGATAATATGACCAAGTCATGACCCCGAGAAGTTGGTTGTCCAACTCACCCCAACGGAGCCCATAAACTCTTGGTGTTACAACTGCCACTCTAGCAACCACCTAAGGCCATGAAGATGGTGCACACAGGGCTCCAACTTGGGCAATATCACATTGTCCTCAACCAAAACATAAATGACCAATCCATTCTCCACACTGGGTCCACTCTCACACTGCCCTCCAACAGTCCACAAGTGACCAATCCTTACTGTAGCATCTTCTCCTAGTTAGGGCATCCAACACCCATGGAGACCCTTTCACATGGTTGTTAACAGACTCCTCAAATTGCCCTCTCTGAAGACACTCATCTACCTAGCAAATCACATCCTCAAGAGACTGCCTGCAACCATACTGTTGCTGCCCTATTGCCCTTGGGATCTGTGCATGTACCAAACTAGTTAGGGCACACTACCAACCTAAAACAATGCTAAAAACTCTATGTATCTGCACCCACTGGTCTACTCTTGCTTATTGTCCTTTCTAGGCCCCACACACACTATTCTGGCCCTTGTAAGATCCACACAAGGTACACTATAGGTGGTTGTCATGACAACAAGGCAATCTACCCTCAAAACCAATGAAGAAGGTTTTCTTTGAGTTGCGGCCTCCTAGAGATTATTGTGCCTAGGTTGGATGGACCTTCCTAGCCCCTTCACTCTCCCAAACAATTCTCCTTAAGTTGTTGTAGCATCAGCAACCCCTGTGGCCCAACCAAAGCACCTAAACATCATGAAACATACACAAGACAACCCACAAACTTACATTTGTTCAACATCTAGGATCTACACCTTTGGTCTGCTCCAAAACTAGCCAAAACATGTCCCAACTACCCTCGTTTGAATCTTCTGACCTACGGCCCTATAACTCGGGAAACTCGCACCCTAAACAAATCCAAAACAATGCTCCTTGCCCTCTTCTTCCTTCCTAAAACTCGTTTTCCAATCGCAGAGGTAATCTATGATTAGATTACTCCTTAGAATGTGTATTATGCCTCACACTTGACATATATTTATAGGCATCAAGTGGCTCCAACAAATATGCAAGGTGGGTGTGTACAACTATCCAAAAGCACAAGCCTACATGACTTGTCACCCACAAAACCCACTTGTGACTTCAAAATTTAATATCTCTCTTTAGACAACTCGTATTTTGATGATTCTTGATGCGTTGGATTCGTCTAGTCATCCTTTATCATCTCCATCGATCACATGTCAAAATATCGTCATGGTTTTGGCCCAAACATCGATGGGTGCAAAACCCCAGGCTTGGGTTTCAAGCCCACAAGGCCACTTGTGGAGCTCCTTCCTCCAAACCCTACATCCTCAAGACTTGGAGTACCTCCCAAGCTACCAAAAATCAACATTCCCAAATCAAAATGACTAGTGGCCTTGGAGGTGTAAACCTCCCTTGTCAGTTGTACTCTCTTCCTTTCGCAAACAAAATTGTTCCATCTTAGAGATGGTAATGAACATTTGTTTGTTCACATTTTTCTTCAAGTCATTAATAAACCATCTTGACATCCCAATCTTTCACATACACATGTTTGTATACTTCATGAGTGATTTACCACATGCGCCTAATGGATCCCAATGCTATAATATTTGGTCCTAGAGGGCTAGATAGAAAGTCAACCAATTTGTTGGTTACGTCATTCATATATTTAATCCCTAGAGATCCACCATAAGATCATCTTTCACATAAATCTCATTGTATAATTCATGGTGAATGCCTCCATGTGCATTATGGCCCTCAATGTCGTAATAATTGTTTCCAATGGCCTAGATAGAAAATCAACCAATTTGTTGGTTATGTCAATCTTATATTTAATCACTAGATGAATTTGTTGCAAAATTCACATCCATTTATGATGTCTTACTAGCTAAAGCTTACTCTAACCTTGCAAGCATTATAGAGGTTAGTGATCACTATCAATGATGGTCTCCTACCTATTAGAGAGTTACATCCATGAGGGGTGTTTCCCGAAACGATGATTTGTTCTCTATTTCCAGAGAGCATTCGCTCGTACTTCGCTTGGTATTTCAAGCCTTGATAATTAGCTGCTAGGAAGAAAGGAACAGATTCTTTCTAGGCCATACCAAGAATCATAGCCAATAGTCCTAGATAGGAGTCCTTGATGAGATCAGAGCCAACAGGAAATCATAGTCGAACATTGTCGATACACAGTCATTGCCTCAAGGTGCGTACTTCCCTTGTATCATTGTCGGTCTCATTGCTTGAAGTTTAGTCTGTAATTGGTATGCGTTATTGGCAAGGGTAGGCAAGCTATCTCTATTCGGCTATCGTTGCTGGTTAGTGCTGCTGGGATGATTTTCAGAGTAAAATACTTTTATCGTATAGAATTTTGAAGAATCACTTTAGAAAAAGTGAAAAATGGCGAAAACTTTTGGGGAAAAACACATGAAAGATTAGCCCATGGGCAAAATCTTAGTGCAATTATAACAAAATCTAGCACCCAGAAAAGTGTAAAATCCTAGGAGGCCTATTACCACACAATCTAAGAGAAACCTAAGGGACAACTACTAGACAAATTGGCAACAAAGGGACAATGACCCATTATCACCTCAGTCAAGATCCCATGCTTTTTTACGAACTTTCATTGATGGGGGAGTCCCAATAGGAAGGGAATTACTTAAGATGAATAAATCCATAATTTAAGTGTGAAGTGATTCCAAAAGGCCCATTCAAAGAGAGTCACAATAATGTTTTGATGCTTAAAAAAAGTTAAATGCTCTCCAATAAAAGCTTTAAGATGAAGAGATAAGACCTAGGGTTTTAGATATGATGATGGTAATCGGTGTTTCTTTTGAAAATTGGGCAGTTATGGGACAAATTCCCATATAGAAAGCCCTATTGCCCCAACGAGACAAAATGAAATAATATTAATCATGTAAAATTATTAATTGGGAAAATAAAATTTATGAGGGAAAAATATATTTGCAAATTTGAAACTTTCCTTCCAAAAATTAATATCAGCCTCCCAAAATAGGCACCTATTTGAATCGTCAAGTATCTATAAATATTGCATTGAATTGATCTCCAAATACACCTAGAGAGACACAAATCTTTCTGAGTTTACAAGTCTTCTCTCTCGTTTAAGGCTCTATTATACTCTTGTATTATGTCTACAAGTTTTGCGTTATGGTTCAAAACTCCTACTCCTGGTATAGATTCATTGTAATGGATATCATCCCGCATCTCAATGTGTCACGATGTGTAAACAATAAAGTTAATTGTAACCCTAATTACAATTTATGGTCAGTTTCTACAATATGATTGGCATCTTTGTGTCTCTACAATATACGTATGGCTCCTTTGCGATATGGTAGTGAGTTTATCTTGTATGAGTCTTGCATCTCGGTAATAACCAGTGGTCTCAATTCCTCTATGCTAAATTTTTTTTCGTCACTATAAATGGCATGAACATTTGGATCTTCATTATATATGTATAGCATCATCACAGGTGTATATAAATTGGTTTCGAATCTCATTTATATATATTGGTCTCGGCCATGTCTTATAGATTAGTTTGGCACTCTTATATTGATGTCGGCAATGGTGTACTTGTTCGTCTCGAACATTGGTTGGTATGACCCAAGGTGGCCCACGTTACATCAATTGGTATGGAATTACAGTGTACAGCGTTGCAGTATATGTATGGATTCATATACAATATTGGCATTGCGATATTTGTATGGCATCAGAGAACAACAGTAGTATGGAAAAACAGTGTTGGTATTGACATATTGGTACAGCACCATCTTATGTATATATGTAGAGCCCTTGTCATCTATAACCCTAAAGAGAAACATTGATTCTGATACAGTGATGTTGTAGTAACCCTACTTCATGACGACAGTGTTTTTGCTATTATAAATATTAGTATTTGAATCTTATTCACAAACAAAGTTGTGAACAAGATCTATTTAGGTAGCTTGATGTGAAGGATTATGATTTATGGTATTGTACTTTGTATCTCAACTAAACAATAAATGAATATCTAATAGAAGAAGAAGAATTGAATTTTGGGTTTTCCCCCCTGTGGGGTGGTCTTTGACCAATCCTGTTGTCTTTATGTGTTCATTCTTTTCTTCTTGTGTTTCTTTATGTTCCACTTTAGTATTGATGTTGATGTTCTTTCTACACAATTGTTATTGTTGTTATGATGTTATAATACTATGGGGTGAATTTTGTGTAAAAGATGTAATGCAATTGTCAAAAGCAAAGAACAAAACAGCCCTAAGAAAAATTAACATTGAATCATAATTGGGCTAAAGAAAAATCATGGATATCACCCCTGGGAACACATTGTCGATGATAGCAAGAAGATGGCAAAATCCTAAAAAGAATGCTAGGGTTTGAAGGAAACCATAGGGAACCTCTTGTTCTAATAAGAGGAGTTAGGGTCTGATGAATATTATAAGGTTAGGGTCTGACAGAAACCCCTTAAGCATGCTTGAAATGAGGGCCTGGATATGCTAAGGTTTAATGTCTTGAAACCCTAGTATGATTTGTGAGAAGTTGTTCTCGCATAGATTCACTAAGAGTGACCTTCACATGAACAAGGTTTGGTATGATTTAGATTTTAAAATTATTCATGATATATAAGATGCCATTCAAGTTCCTAATAAATTACATGATCTATGAGAAGCCCTAGGAGAAGGGTATGTTGAAGATCTAGTATACATTGATGATTGAACGAGATTGCTGACGAAAGTGTATAAAAAACACAGGTGATATTCATAAGGAGGCCTCTTTATATATAATCAATAGACAATAATCCCTCTTGGCTAAAAGGGGGACAGAATCTAGAGGGAGTTGAACACTTCCTCTAAATCTCGTTAAAGATAAGTACCTTCTAGACTTACACTGTTCTTTTATGACACCACTCTCATTTATATTTATTGTTTTGATCCTTCCTACATAAATGTTTGAGTAATTCTAACCTCCTGCTAAAGATATGATAAGCAGATCCCTCATGAGGATCATCTAAATGTTAATGGTACAGGAAAAGAAAAGTTAATGTTGAAAGAAGTTGGTGCAGCAAGGGAAAGCTAAAGCATGTACCTAGAATATGCTAATGGTACAACAACCAATGGTAAAAAAGTGTTATAAGTTGATAAAGGTATATGAATATTACAAGGTAAGTACAACGTATTGTTAGAGTGTTTTGATGGAAAGTAAATTGTTGGGGTATTGATCCATATAGTACTAATGTGTAACACATGCACATGCATATGAAAGTAAGTATGATCTCTGGTACACGTGATATATTGGTGCACCTTATAGTAACACTTAATATTTGGCAAGTATCTCATATTTGAATAATTGTCATGTGATCATTATGGATTTTTTGATTTTATAAAGCAAGCTAGATATTGACTTGATGAGTGGTACTTGATATTGTTGTCAATGATGAATATGGTGACCTTGATGGCAATAGTGTGATTGTAAGATTGATCCACTAACCATTTTCTTGTTGATCTGAATAAGGCCTAACTGCTATAATGTCCTAACTAATTTGACAATGTGACAAATGGACACCCTGACTTGATGACAGAGCTCTGATGAAATATCGGTATAATGTGATAAAGAAGTGATATTGAATGTTTAATGACATGTTCATATGTGATTTGAAGTTGTTGATGATGACTTGTCATGACCATGATGTATATTTCTATGAGAACCTAATATAGATTCACTTTGTGATCTGACAGTTTTGATGATAAATGACAGTAATATGAGAGATAGGTTGATGTCATGGTTGATGACGATTGAAGAGGCTTCTCATTCAGAGGGAGAAACCCTTGATTGGAAGTCCCATGATCTCAAAATGAAACAATAAAGTATGCCTTTGATTATTGACTTTTATGAGCTAACATTTCTTTGCTGACAGGGCTAGTTTAGACGATGAAGTATCATAATCCACTTCTGTTAATTTTAGGTATGTTCTATGCTTAGAGCAATTTATTTCAATTTTCATAGTTAGCTCAATATCTTTTCCGGATCAGCAATCACATCAACATTAAAGTAAATTGCAGATAGAACATAAATATAAATCACAGAAGACAAGCCAAGACAAGAGGGCACAAGATGTGGCGCTAGCCAAGGACAAACCTCAATGTGGGGAACCCTTGATCAATTCCTCTTATATGTTCTTCAATAGTTCAACAGAGAGAGATAGAGAGATAGTACGTTTACAACAGAAGTCAACACTTTGACTTATCTAGATAAGAGCAGAGATCATCTCTAAGAAGATGATACATGAGATCAGTTGAAGACATGTTGCTTCAATTGATTCTCCAAGGTGACTCTTTCACCTATCGTTGTGTTGCATTTCGTCATCATGTTGCACCTCACCGCGCTGCACCATGTTACACCCATCATCACTATGATGCATCTCATCACGCTTCATTAATTATGATTGTGCCCATCACTGTACTGCATTATGTGCCATTGCTACACCATGTTGTCGTACTAACCTATGCTCTAGTTCCACCTTGCTTGCTTGTTGTTCCTAGCATTCTTGTTGTCCTTAGCATGCTTGTTGTTGCATACTAGTTGTCCCTTGCATGCTAGCTATAACATTGCATGCTTGGTGTATTTCCTACTAAGTACCATACAATTGCCCCAATGTTAGTTAGTTGTCCCTTGCATGTTGCTCTCCTTCGGAGACAGATGCTCCGACAGTTCCCGGCAGTTTCGACAGTTCCAATTGTTCCCAGCGGTTCCGGCAGTTCTGACTCTTCCCGGCAGTTCCGACTCTTCCCGGCAGTTCTCGCAATTCCCGGCAGTTCCGGCAGTTCCCGCCAGTTCCAGCAGTTCTGGCTATTCCGCCAGTTCCGGCTATTCCCGACAATTCCAGCAGTTCCTGCTATTCTCGGCAGTTCCCGGTAGTTCCAGCTTCTACCATCTAGATTAGGGCAGTGTTATCCCTTAGGATCTCTCCTCCTACTAAAACCCAAAGACAAGTAGAGAGGAAGAGATCCCAAGAGTGTTTAAAATGACTTGAAGGCCACCTCTATTTATACTAAAACATTGAGCACAAGTGGGGTTTATTTGGTTGCTGGCCAACCTTGACGAATTGTCCCATAACACAAATAAATTCATATCTCCATGAAAAATTATCAGAATTAGATGATCTTTAGATCAATCCTACACCTCTCGATGAGAGGGATCCAAGAAAAATATCAGCTTCCATTAATAAGATGACCCACATGCAGTTTGGCCCTAGTTTCCAATTTTAACACTCCCTCTCAACTAGGGAGAACTCCATTCGCTGATCCATATGTCCGACTATACTATCTCTGCCATCAGTGCCTTGCACTGCTCTGCTCTGCAAAGCTCTACTTTGCTCTTCTCTGCTTTGCTCTGCTCTACTGAACCATGAAGAAGAAGAAATGATCGAGAATGTCTCATACCATTCTCTACTGACCCGAAGTCAATTTCATCTTAAGAGACTGTGTCACATCACTCTTACTGACCCGAAGTTAGTTTTATTGATCCCAGATCAATATCACAAGAGAGTGTCTCAAACCACTCACATTGATCCCAGATCAATGGAGGTCATCCTAGCATAGGGAGTATAGTAGCTACAACAATGCGTCCATCAATAGTACTACTATGGTCCCTAACCCTATTTCCCTGCTCATTGATCAAATGAGAGGTACTTCGATTGAGTCCCAGACTGCATGGGTAGGATGCCTCAACAGGGGAATTAATCATCATATCCATAGGAGAACGAATCATCCTGCCCCACAGTCACCACGGGATAACTAATCATCCTGTTTCACATTTGCCACAGGAGAACTAATCATCTTGTTTCACATTTTCCACGGGAGAACTGATCATCCCGGCCCACAAGAGAACTAATCATGATGTTCCACAGTTGCCACGGGAGAACTAATCATCCCGGCCCACAGGAGAACTAATCATCTTGTTTCACAGTTGCCACGGGAGAACTAATCATCCCGGCCCACAGGAGAACTAATCATCCTGTTTCACAATTGCCACGAGAGAACTAATCACCCCAACCCAAAGGAGAACTAATTATCTTGTTCCACAGTGGCCATGGGGTATCACAGGGGAAGGTTGAACCTATCATCCTGTACATAGCGCACCACCAAGGGAGGGTGAATCGCCCTATGGTCGTATGTTGCTCCAATAAGTACCCCAAGCCCCCCAGAGCTCCCAGAGCTCAATGCATGCAACATGCAGGACCCTTATAAGAAGGTCTCTCAACAACTCCAAGTCGTTCAGGAAAGTCAAAGATTTGACCTTTCCCAACGCTTTGACAAAATGTCTACGACCTATACATCAGTCTGAATGCGATGGAGCCTCCTTGCTCATCAACTTACCATATCCCAGATAAGGCAGTATCTGATGTCTATCTGCTAGAGCAATCATCGAATACGGGATTCCTCAATAATCGAATCCTCCCTCTAGTTGTCAAAGAGAATCACAGTGGTATTCATCATGTGTATAAACAGTTCACTGAAGAGCTTCCACAACTAGGTAGCTTCATACGAGATCATACTCATAGCTATGTATATGGTCTTGGCGATGCTTATAACAACCGACTTCTGCTTCATGCTCATCCATGATATCGAAGCAGATCCCAAAGAGAACTAGCGCTGAGAAGTGCTCTAGTGATCCTTCACACTGCTTCCCCAGTCAACATTCAAATAATCGTACAGCTCCATATTTTCGGCAGTGTATCTCAATCCATGAGAGATTGTGCCCCAAATATATCTTAGAAGATTCTTAGCACCAATCTAGTGAGGCTCAACCAAATATGAGCTCACCATGCTAACTACAAAACATATGTCCAAACGGAAGTTCATCAAGAACATCAATGCAAATTTGTTTATGGATCTCAGAGGCATTCCCCAAATCTGGTCCGACATCATCACCATATAACTTCTGAAAGTTAAGATCCTCGAGGTAGTCACGAGCTTGTAGTTTATCATTCCACATCTGGAATCCAACTCCCTCTTACTTCTACAAGTGAGAGGGTCTGCACCTGTTTGAAATAGGTCGTCCTCAGAAGGTGCTGGTATGAGAGATCTATGTTGGATCAGCTTCAGTCTTAGTGAATCTCAACTTCATCTGACAGCTATCAATCCTCTCATACTACACCCGGAGAATTTTTCTTCAAGCCATTGAGGGCTTTCTTCCACCTTCATACGCGAGATTCCTAATCATGAATTTCAAACCCCTCGGGTTGTTCCAAACCTGTGAACCTGCTACATGAGTGGAATGGTCCCCTTGTAAGATTTTCCTTCGGTACATCTCAGACATGTACTTTCATGCTCTTTTTGAATTCAGGCATCCCTATCACCATCTGACTCACAAACCTTCGGTGCTATGTGTCAATGGACATGGTCCCTAGTGGACTTCTTGCAACTTGATACAACCATGAACTCAAAAACATCTTTGAAAATTCTATTTTCAAACACGTACCTTTCCATCGATGAGTGCCACCCTGAAACCTTTGACTTCCATTTCCAAGATGGACATTAGGTTCTTCTTGCGATTAGGTACAAAAAAGAGATTTTTGTAAATGAAAAGAGTTACCCTCATTCAATTGAGGGGTAACATTCCCTACACCCTTTCTGAGATAGGTGGCATCAACTCCAAGTATAATCCCATAGTTGTTTCCGTCTCTACCAAATTCGAGAGAGCACCCTTCTATCCGATGAGGTACCTTGAAGCACTACGATCAATAAAACGGATTCCCAAAGAATCTGAAGGAGAGGGCCAATACAAGATAACACTTCTTTATATTATCATAAACAACATTTGATTCTTCATACCTAGGTTCCTTGCTTTCTCTGAAAAGTCGGTCATTTCCTTGATGACCTGCATTACTGTCATTCCTCTGATCATTGAAGATGTCCTTGGAATGATTGTTATCATCATCAAGTGATGTGTCCCTACCTCAGACACTCCTTCGCATAATGGTTGAACTTATTGCAACCAAGGCATCTGCCTTTCCTTCCACCCTTAGATCCGGACTTCCCAATGAAGTGATCTTTAGGTAGGCCATCAGAAACTTTCGTTATGCCATTCTGATAATATTCTCTGCTTCCACTTCACCCTTGGTGATTTTGAAGAGGGATGAGGAATCCATTGATCCTTTTGTCCTTTCCCAACTGTCTTCGATGATTGCTCTTTCACTCTTGCTTGGCCATTGTCTTCACCTCAGCTCTAATACCATGTTAATTTTAGGTATGTTCTATGCTTAGGGCAATTTATTTCAATTTTCACAGTTAGCTCAATATATTTTCCGGATTAGCGATCACATCAACATTAAAGTAAACTGCAGATAGAACATAAATATAAATCACAGAAGACAAGCCAAGACAAGAAGACACAAGATGTGGCACTAGCCAGGGACAAACCCTAATGTGGGGAAAGTTGGAAACCCTTGATCAATTCTTCTTATATGTTCTTCAATAGTTCAGCAGAGAGAGAGAGAGATAGTACATTTACAACAGAAGTCAACACTTTGACTTATCTAGATAAGAGCAGAGATCATCTCTAAGAAGATGATACATGAGATCAGTTGAAGACATGTTGCTTCAACTGATTCTCCAAGGTGACTCCTTCACCTATCATTGTGCTGCATTTTGTCATCACACTGCATCTCATCACACTTCATTAATCATGATTGTACCCATCACTGTATTGCATTATGTGCCATTACTACACCATGTTGTCGTACTGACCTATGCTCTGGCTGCACCTTGCTTGCTTGTTGTCTCTAGCATGCTTGTTGTCCTTAGCATGCTTGTTGTTGCATGCTAGTTGTAGCATTGCATGCTTGGTGTATTTGTTGTTAAGTACCATACAACTGTCCCAATGTTAGTTAGTTGTCTCCTGCATGCTACTCTCCTTCGGAGAGAGATGCTCAGGAAGTTCCAACAGTTTCGGCAGTTCCGGCTATTCCCGGCAGTTTCGGTTCTTCCCGGTAGTTCCCGGTCATTCCGGTAGTTCCGTTTGTTCCTGGCAATTCCAGCAATTCACGATAGTTCCCAGCTGTTCTGGCAGTTCCCCACAGTTCCCAACAGTTCCCGGTTGTTCCAGCAGTTCCGGTTGTTCCCAACAGTTCCAGGCAGTTCCCGATAGTTATAGCAGTTCCGGTTGTTCCCAACAGTTTCGGCAGTTCCCAGCAATTTCGGCTTTTGCCCTCTAGATTAGGGCAGTGTTATCCCTTAGGATCTCTCCTACTACTAAATAGTAAAACCCAAAGACAAGTAGAGAGGAAGAGATCCCAACTGTGTTTAAAATGACTTGAAGGCCAGGTCTATTTATACTAAAACGTTGAGCACAAGTGGGGTTTATTTAGTTGTTGGCCAACCTAGACGAATTGTCTTGTAACACAAATAAATTCATATCTCCATGAATACTTATCGGAATCAGATGATCTTTAGATCGATCCTACACCTCTCAATGAGAGGGATCCAAGAAAAATATCAACTTTCATTAATAAGATGATCCACATGGAGTTTGGCCCTAGTTGCCAATTTTAACAACTTCTCATATAAAAGCGCTTTTATGACATGTTGGATTGTGTTAATGGACTATTATTACTGGATTTATGGAACCTTGTATGTACTCTAAGTTAGATAGAGTCTGGTCACAACTGGGACTAAGACATCTTCATGAATTGAGAGAATGTTATTGTATGAGACAAGCATAAGCTTGTGGTTGTTGCCTCTCTGCGTAAGAGGGAGAAAGGATGAATATGGTACTCTTTACTTTATGCCAAATATTTTTCTTTGACATATGATGTCCTATATGAACAAGAAAATTGAGAACTATTGAGCCAGTAGTGGATACAAGCACTTTGATATGTTTCTGATCTTCAAAGAGAAAAATGGATTGATGGATGTGACCTCCTAGGCAAGGGTCTGAGGTAATCGAGGACACTGAGCTAGCTCTTCCCCCTTTTCTAAGCTCCCAAGGTGACAAATTGAGCCAAAGAGATTCTAGAGTTGAGGGAACTCTGGACAATAGGTGTGTGTGATCCCTACTCTTATAGTAGGTCGGGTATCTCCCTTATTGTCACCCATATGGTGTATGTGATCCTTGTCCATTTTGACAATTCGAGTATCTCCCCATATCTTGGTCTAGCATTGTATACCCCAATTGTCATCATACCCACAAGTCGAGCTTGTTGGGATTGTCCCTCCCCATTTGGCCAACGGGCTAAGGAGACTTGGGGTGTGTGATCCTTATCTTTGGTAAGTCGAGCATCTCACCCAAGCTCAGATTATGATGCAAGTGTTCTACAACATGACTCTTAAGGGTCATTGTTGGGAAGATCAGCAAGAAATAGGATGGTTGTGATCTTTACCTCGTACAGCAAGTGGTATCTCGCCCATTGATTGCACAATGGGATGGTTGTCATCCCTGCTTGGTAAGTGGTATCTCGCTTATTGCTCAATACAAGGTGGTAGTCAGATGCTCCCCTATATAAGATGACTTGGGGTGAGAGTGTCCCATAGGACCTTCCCCATTGTCGCAGACATGAGGTGAGAGTGTCCCATAAGGCCTTCCCCATTGTCGCAGACATGAGGTGAGAGTGTCCCATAGGACCTTCCTCATTTTCATTGGATTCCGGGTGGTAGCATAGGCTCCTCGATATGGTTCTAGGTTTAGCAGGGCTCCGTGATGTTGTTCTGAATTGAGCTAAGCTCTTCGACATTGTTGTGGGTTGCGCTGAGCTCCCCTACAATGTCACATTCCTCTTCATATTCGAGATTGTTTATCAAATGAAAACAAGCAAAGATGGGTCAAGATGAGATATGACATGATGAAGATAATGATTCTACTTCAAATGACCATACTGATTATTGGATTAGGGTGGAAGTCGAATGCTCCCCTATGATGATTCTTCTTCTTCTTCTATTGGATCAAGATTGTCCAACTAACAATCCAAGGACAAGATGCAATGAAAGTAACATTGTTATAGCAATGAGTTATGTCTTCGAGACTAGTAAGGTTTGAGAATTGATCTCCCCTACCACTGGTTATAGATTCCTCTTCTTCTATGAGACAATATGAGAAGGGCCTTATCGATGATTCAATTATATGTCTTCCTTATGATTGAGATATGTATTCTCGTGATACGAGATGATGCACAGTGATGAGACATCTAAAACGAGACTTGTGATGATCATGGAAATTCCTCCCTAGATGAGAGGGAGTGTTGAAAATTGGGTGACTATGGGACAAATTCCCATATAGCAAGCCATATTGCCCCAAAGAGACAAAAAGAAATAATATTTAATGAAGGTCAAAAAATTAACTGGTAAAATAAAATTTACAAGGGAAAAATATATTTGAGAATTTGAAACTTTCCCTCCAAAAATTAATATCAGCCTCCCACAAAGAGGTACCTATTCGAAATGTCAGACATCTATAAATATTACATTGAATTGATCTCCAAATACCCCTATAGAGACACGGATCTTTCTGAGTTTTTTGAATGGGATACACAAGTCTTTTCTCTCACCTAAGTCTCTATTGTACTCTTGTATTATGTCTACAAGTCTTCCACTATGGCTCAACACTCTTGCTCTTGGTATAGATTCATTGTAATGGATATGCTCTCGCATCTCTATATGGCACGCTAAAATGTGTGGATCGATGTTAAACAATACAGTGAATTGTAACCCTAATGACAATTTATGGTCGGTCTCTATAATATGATTGGCATCTTTGTGCCTCTGTGATATATGTATGCCTCCTGTGCGATATGGTTGGTTTGTGCTATATATATATATATATATATATATATATATATATATATATATATATAGCATCTTATGCATTAGATACTTGGCAACCTCTACGACATCGAATTACCTCAGCGTCTATGGCATCAAAGTTTGGCACAGTGTTCGAGTGGCATCGGTTTATTCTATAACGCGTTATAGATTCATTGTATTAGCATGATCCCATGGACTCGCAGCACTGAATGCACTCTCGCTCCTGGTATGGCATCACTTTAATGTCTAATCTCGCTTCCGCTCTTGCATATGATTTCGCTCTCGCATCTCTGAAATAAATTCGGCATCTCTGTAGTGAGTTTATCTTGTATGAGTCTGGCATCTTGGTGATGACCAGTGGTCTCAGCTCCTTTGTAATGGATCTAGTATGTATGTTATGTATGTCTCAGTTCCTCTACACTACACTATTTTTTTCATTCGCTATAAATGGCATGAACATTTGGATCTTCATTGTATATGTATAGCATCATCACAGGTGTATATGAATTGGTTTTAACTGTCATTTATATAGACTGGTCACGGCCCTATTTTATAGATTAGTCTAGCACTATTATATTGATGTCAACAGTGGTGTAATTGTTGGTCTCGGATATCAATTGGTATGACCCAAGGTGGCCCATGATAAATCGATTGGTATGGCATTACAGTATGTACAGCATTATAGTATGTATGGCTCAATCGGCATCACCATTCAACAGTATATGTATGGCTTCATAAAGAATATTGGCATTGGTATGTTTGTATGGCATCACTGAACAATAGTAGTATGGCAAAACAGTATTGGTATTGACATATTGGTATGGCACCATCTTACATATATATGTAGATTCCTTGTCATATGTAACCTTAAAGAGAAAAATTGATTCTGATAGAGTGATGTTGCAGTAACCCTACTTCATGACTACAACGTTTTTGCTATTATCAATATTAGTATTTGAATCTTGTTCACAAACGAAGTTGTGAACAAGATCTGTTTAGGTAGCCTGATGTGAAGGATTATGTCTTATGGTATTGTACTTTGTATCTCACTTGAAGAATTGATGAATATCAAATAAAATACGAAGAATTGAATTTCGGGTTTTCCCCCTTCTGGGGTTTTGACCTAGTCTCTGACCAATCCTGGTGTCTTTATGTTTGCATGCTTTTATTCCTTTGTTTCTTTATGTTCCGTTGCAGTATTAATGCTATTGTTCTTTCTACACAATTATTATTATTGTTATGATGTTATAATACTATGGGGTGAATTCTATGTGTAAAAGATCTAATGCAATTGTTAAAAGTTAAAAACAAAAAGTCCTAAGAAAATTAACAAGTCGTAAGGTCAAAATTCTAGATGAGGTAGGACCTCTCAAAGAAGCTATATGTGATGATTTTAATACTTCCAAACGCTCTCTGCTTCCTTTGAGAGACCTATAAAAGGCTTTATCTAGACCTAGGGTTTTATGAATAATCGTGGGAAGAACTACTTCCAAGGTACTTACTAGGTCAAGGCAAGCGACGAGATGGTCTTCTTATGATTTATTCCAATGAATAACTAAGCTCATACAACCCTCAAAGAAGTCCCCAAGGTGAGAGAAAAAGACCTAAGTTTACCCTCTTGTAGTGACACCTAGGGCAAGAGATTTTATGGATGAAACACAGGTGGATACCACTAAACTTGGAGCATAGGTAGCCTAAACCCTAAGCTTGATGTGTGGACCCTCAGATTGCTGAAAAATCACCTCCTTGAAATTTCGCCGCAAGCCCTAGATTTCGGCCCCACCTTTAGGGGACAGAAATTTAGGAGGAGAAAAGATGGAGAAAAGAGAAGTTGATCTCCAAACCTCTTGGACAAATGCCTAGTCCTTTAGGCTATGGAGTCCTAGATACGTTAGAATGGACAAATTTTTCCTCAAGGACATCAAAAGTTGATGCCCTAGCTACCATCCTTCAACAATTACCTACTATTAGAATATGGAGTTTCATGAAGAAAAATAGCATTCCATCACTAGGAACATTCATTGCATGTTATATCATGAGTAAAATATGCAAGAGCCAACCAAATAGCTTCCAAAAAATTCTTCAACAAAATTGGGGCACAAAAGCATTTACATTAGTTGCAGCGATGACATACAGTAGACATTGTCAAGAGAAAGATTTCATCTACAAAATAAATTACAAGATAATCATGTAAAATATCCATCCATATTCAAGTAGTTCTAAGACAAGATAAAAAAAATCACCTCCAAATATCATAGTGCATTCAAGATACTCCAATAGCTTCCAAAGAAAAAGTGTGAGTTCTTTTACAAGAGATAAATCCAAGTGATGATGATGATGTCTCACAATGAGAGTCATCTCGATTTATATGATCCTTTTCCTAATTCAAATTAGCCTAATAGCCCCTAAAATTATAAAACAATGTGCAAATAACAACTCTTCGTGACAAGCCCACCAAGTAGCTAATTAAGTGATGATACAGTGATCCATAAATGAGTTGAAATGATGAAATTGTGATATAGAAAGCTTGTTGGGAGGTCGAGTTGAATAATCAAGGTGCCATAATGAGGAAGAGGGCTCCATGAATGATGGACAAAATGTTGGCAATTGATTTCTTGTAAATCATCATCTCATACTCCAAAGTGGCTCTGGGGCACAAGTATTGGTCTCATGGGTCCCCTGGTGAAAGATAAGCATGTGGACTGCTCCAAATGAGGGCACTAAAGATGGTGTTTTCCCTCCCATGTCTCAAGAATAGACAAACCCTATATATACTGCTAAGTTGGTCGGGGGCACTACTAGTCCAAGTGCATCATCTTACATATAATGTGGGGCAATGAATAAGTTGCTAAAGGTGTTGAGGGTACCCATAAGATGAGATTATGTTATATAACATCAGGAAGTCCCATGGCTATCAACGAAACCCCTACAAGTGCCAATATGATCCTCTCATGGACTTGGGCCCCAATTAAGTCACCCATCCCATGATGAAACGACCTGCCAAATACGTGTAAGATGCAATGTGTCTCCTCACCTTCAAGTACAATAATTCATTAGTGCATTTAAGTGAACCAAGCTTTTAGTCAAGGGCACAAATGAGACTTCATAATGGGTTTCCCTTCCAAATTTGGGGCTTTGAGCATGTAATGGTGTTACCTCCCTAGGTCGAAGTGGCTAATAAACAACTCTATTAGGTGTTCCCAACCCTAAAGGTAAAGACATGTCCAAGGTACATCCTTCAAGTGGTAGATGTCATGTGGATAATGATGAGGTGGATGGGGATACGGGGTCTCAAGGTCAAATGCCATGGGCTTAAGGATGGTAATGATGAGGGATGTCCACATGTTTGGGTGTTTGAATGTAGGAGGGAGCAATCGCGGTACATGAGTTACCCCAGCCTTAGTTCTTCCATCCTTCTTCATTTGCCTTATGCCTTTTATTGAATTTTTTTTTTTACTACTTGGGACTCCAAGGGATGAGAGCATGATGTGTATGATATAGTTGTTATTACCCCCTTCAAGTGAGGCAGTTCATTGCCCACCAAGGGTTGGGACATACATGGGTCCCTTAATGATGCAGGGGGCACTCATAGGAGCCCTAGGTGGCCATAATGATGAGGGGTAGAGCTCATGCTTGGCTTTTGCCCACGTGCCAAATTTTATTGTCCCAACTATCTTTTGCATTTATTATTTCTTTTTGTATGTGGCCATACTATGCTTTTATCTTTTTTTAGGCTGCATCAACCTTTGTGGCATCGTTCCAGGCCCAATCCCGACATGTGGACAAGGGGAGGGGGTACAAGAGCCTTGTGGACCCAGAGGGAAGATGATTAAATAGGGCATGTAATGTCCAGAAGGGAGTGAAAAATGTGGGACGGCAAAACGGAACCACACTACCAAAATCAAGGTTTCCCAAGTAGTGCCCATCGGCCCCATCCTATGTTATAAGCCAATAGGGGAGATCCCACGGGATGAGGGTTGAGGATTATCCCTCCAATTAAGGTAAGGGAACAAGACTACAGTCAAAACCCTTCCTCCCTCCAAGTCACCTAATAATCCATACCCAAGTGTGCCCAAGAAAAGCAAGCGCAAGCACCCGATTGCATATTGAAGAATCATACATTTAGGATTGGATGGACAACCTTCAAACATACGATCTTAACAAATGGGCTAGGGGACATATGACTAGCTCGGGAAGCAAAGACATCTGGAACAATATCAGCGACATTGGTGGTTGTCAAGAGTTGTTGGTTGTCGGCTGAAGTTTCTCCTATGGTGTCAACCACTCTTGGTGGGTAATAGTGTCAAAGTGATAAGCTTAGGATGAATGCCCACTATCACCTAAATAACTCTTCCGCACACTTCAAGTTGGCTCTTCTAAAACAGGTGGACTTCCCTAAGGTAAGATTATCAAGGTTATGTAATGGAGGCTCAAGGTGAAAATGAAGAGTAAGCCTTGTTAAAACAAAATATTGTGGTAGTATGTGAAAATGGAAATGCAAATAGGAAAAGGGTTATGGAAAAGAGAGGAAAGGAGGAAGAGGGGAACAAGCAAATGGGATGATATAAGACTAGTTTTTATTAACATATTGGGCTAATTGAGTAATGAAATATTGCACAAAATGATAGAACTCCCTTGTTACAACCAATTACTTTGATAAGCTATACAGTTTAAAGGGCTAGATTGCCACAATCAACCATCTAATACATGGAAGTACTAGTTGATACATTCATCATTTAGGTATGTACTTAAGGTACAAGGAGCTAATTGATGTGATTGAACCTTAATTGTTTGTCGGAAATATGTTAAATCTTAAGTCATTGCTAGAAATGTGTTTTAGAAACAAGTCTTGGAGGTCAAGGGGTGCCACACATCAATCCTAATGTGAAGGTGTTGTTTTACAGCTAAAATGTACCTCCAATTTCCAAATATCCAACTTGAATTCATAGAAGATGGAAACTATTGCAGAAATACAACAGCAAATAAACAAGGGGGAGAACATCTTCCCACTGCTTACTCCTAAATGAAGAATGAGCATGACAATGGATTGAAGTAGCAAAGGGGGTTCAAACAATGAAATCATCATCATCCAAGAGGGTAAAGGCAATATCCATTGACAGGAGAAGGCCAGGTAAGTGTACCTAACATGCCCTGAATTCAAACCAGCCATGTTGAAACCCAACAGAAAAAGGAAACTAGTCTTGAACACATTGTCAAAGTGCATGGGATGGAAGCAAACTTGACCTCCACAAGATCATGTAAGATTGTTCCCCTGCAACAAATCATCAATTGTGACATGAAAAATTATACTCTCTCAATTTGGACCCCTGGCCCTCTACCCCATAGAACATGGTTAGTGTGATGATCATGTCAAACAGATAGCATATTAGTAGAGAGGTCTTAGAAGTATGTGTGGAAGCATTAGCACTTAAGAATTGGAAGAGACCCATATCCATTGCTAAGTTTGGGTGGAGAAACAAGCCTCCACCCTAGGCTCCATGAGATTAGCTCCCAAATAGGTGTAATTTGCGGCAATCTTGATCTCAGGTACACAGAAAAAGAAATTAAAATTTGAGATGGCACTTTTAGATGCACTGAAGATTATGACCCTAGTCTTGCTAAGATTCACCATCAACTACCTACGATCACAAAAATCAGCAAGGGTATATGGTCCCCACTATAAAGCCTCAGGAGAAGAGGACAAGAGGACATTGTCAATAGATAAGAGGAGTAACCAAACCCTAGTTTAGGCAGTGAACATCATCAATGTTTGGTTTATCCTTGAAGAAGACCTTTGGTTCATCAATATAAGCACTAAATAAGGTCAATGACAGGCAACCATCCTTCACCCAGTTGCCCTTTTAACGACGAAATCAGACAGGTCATGAATATTAAACTTGCCAATAACAGCCTCATAAATATTCATTATAGTTGAGATGAGAGAAACATGGATGCCAGTATCGCAAAGACTTTAAAACAAGGAGTCCCTCTGTACATAATTGAAAGCCTTCCTTTCGTCCAAGAAACAACAAAAGACTGTAGAAGAGAATTGCTGGCTTCCTTAATATCTTTGACTGTGGATATGTAATAAGTGGTTTAGTAATCACCCTTGAACTTTGAGCCTCTCCAATCATCATGTTTACTATAGCATAAAGTTCAGTAAAAGTGTGCCCAATCATAATAGTCTATAGTTATTTGAGTCCAAATTGTTCCCTGATTTGAAAATGAGATGGATGATGCTTTGAGACCAAGGAGGAAAGACAGAACATATCGCGTGATTCAAAAGGTCAACAATATGGAAAGCAAGAGGTCCAGTGCCACACTTGATAAATTCTGCATGAAATCCCTCCTCATTTCTTGCATTACTAGTTTTCATGATGCGCACAACTCTTGCAATGTCTCCATGAGAGAAAAGGTAACAATAAGTGGGAGGAGAAGTTGTATGGCTGGGGGGCTGGTTTGGTAAGCCATATAATGAAGTGGCATAGAAGAACCAAGAGTGGTCGTCAATGTAGGGTGGAAACAAAGATTTCCTGGGGAGAATAATACTCCAAAGAGACAAAGGAGAAGCACGAAGGGCCATGACCAGTTTGAATATCCTAGTGGCAAGGAATTATCACTTTTTCCACAATAAGGGAGAGCAATAGAGACATCAAAATATACATAAATACATAATACATAGATAGATTAATTTATTAATGACAAAAAGTTGTGTTAAAACATCCATTTGCCAAATTGCAACTACCAACACAGTTTCCAGTGTACAAATATCCCCTTCAAAGACAGTTTCTTCAGAAAGTATTCATTGACAGTCATATGAAGATCGTTTAATTATCATTTCCATTGTTATCAATCCAACCATTGTTTCCTGTGTTAACATGCTCGTGAAGCAGCATTTTTTATATGAGAGAATTTATGTTCATGCATATCCATCCCATTCATCCAGAACTGACACCCCAGAAAAGTAATGCTGATTGGATAAGGAAAATTTTTAGGGATGGGGAGATAAGTAGATTTCTAGATCAGCATGTGGAAAACATAAAGGATATGACATTTCTTGTCGTAGAAAGCTTGTTAGCGCAACATATTGAACAAGTGTATCAACCCTGCACTCCTCCAGTAGTATCTTTCCAACTCCTTTCCCACATAAGCTGAAAGCAACATAGAATTTCACACCTATGAAAATTCGCAGCCTTCCAAAGCCTGACTCAAGGACTTGAACAAAATTGAATTCATCTTAATCAAAGACTTTGTAGCCAAAGAATATATAACGATAAGATAACATATTTTATTAATGCTCAACAAATGACCACAATAGTAGGCGAATGGTAATCAAAAGTACCAGAGCTTTCTCAAATGAAAACTAGTGTAGCTCATACATATCGGCTGGATCATCTCTTTTATGACATCCCAGATTAGAAAGCTTTTACAATTGACTTAAAGTGATGCTCACAATAAAAAACTGTTTGAAAGGAGACTTGCAAGACATGGTAGAGATGGGGCAAATTGCAACCTTAAAAAGAATGCAGCCTTCTTTCAAAAGGAAATTTGTGAACAATGCATGCAATTTCAAGAAATGTAAAAAGAGGGACATGGAGTCCATTCAATGAAAACATGCATCTGATGTAAGAGTTAAGGAGATATCCCACACTATGTTGTACAAAAAAGCAAAGGGACAACAATGAGTCAGGACTAATGACAAGATATACAATATTTTATCAAGAATATACATGGCTATCACAAAGATGAAAACCATATGATAAATCTAAACAGAGAGTACTTTCAAAGAAACTACAATTGCCACCATCTCAGTCTAACAACTCCAATCCTACAACTCGCCACCTTCTTTACAAAGTCACAAAAATATCTATTAGAGATTAGTTGTAATTCCAATTTAACAATTGAGCAGACTTGGCCGTAGTCAATCAGCCCACTATAGTCAATGGAAGTTCAATGAACTTATTTTTCCAATCGGTATGTCTATGACAAAGTGAACAAGATCCCTACAAACAACAGCTATTTTATATTTGCTATTGTCTTTCACCAAAGCAGGCCAAGGTTTCAAAGACAGTAAAACAAGCTCAATGGTCATATATGTTCAAATGGTTCAGATGAAGAATATATGTGGACCACATATTTCTAAGTTACAAAAGTAACAAAACGTAGAAATTATTTAAAGTTTGAAGAAACCTTTTAAGATGGGCCTAAAAATCTACGATAGCTATGCTGATGCCAGATAGAACATCAAAAGCAAAAGCTTTGCAAGTACATCCAATATTACATAGTGACCGAGCACAATATCTACAAAATTAATCAAACCAGATAGGACAAATGGGAAAGTCTTAAATAGCATCAACGACAATAAAAAAAGTTGCAAATGCCTAAGGAACTCAATAATAAACTTATGAGGGCACCCTCAGAAGCTAAGGACACAGTTCAGCATTGTATGTATCCTGACAAATGGTTTGTGTAAGCTCTTGAATGAAAATTCAAATGGCATAAATAAGTCATCAAAGACTGCGTGCTATATAACACCATTGTTTTGTTTCCGAGTAATTATTATCATGAATCCATTCCAAACAGCTTCAAGTATAAGACCCCATACAGCTCAAAGGTTTGACCGAGTCTATTATGCAATTTTCATGTCAAAACTGAAAGTTGCTATTCAAAAGATGACATATATATTTAGCTCACCTCTTTCATAAATCTCTTAAGATATTTAGGGCATCACCTCTCACAAAGTTCTGTACAATTGTGCCCTTCTTTTCCTCAGAAAATGTCACCATAACATTGTTTATGACAAACTTGCCCATGCATCTTAACACTTAAGACCAAATGTCTATTGAAATCAATGTATGAGGCATTGACTTACCTCTAAATCATAAATGCTTCAACCAACCCAACTGCAGGGCATGTAGTTGTAGAAAAAAACTCCAGGGAATAAATGATTTGTATTTGGTTATATGAGTACTTCAACCTTTGACATACTTTTCCACATACCCCTGCAGAAGAAATTGTTTAGATGTATCAGAACTCATATTGATGTCAATACAACTGCTCAAGTAGTCTAAAATTTCACTTTGGAATACGCACCTCAACAAGTTTTGTAAACTTAACACGGGACGACTCCAGATACTGCTCAATTCTCTCTTGAGTATTTGGTATTTGATGACTTTGCAGTGACCCTGCAACCTTATCAACAGCCTTTTTAACAACTGTTTTGAATTCCTCCTTGCTCATGTGGCCTTCCCGCCATGTTGGCTTCAGTATTTCTTTTGCAAACTCTGCCAGCGCTGTTCTGAAAATTTTCAATGCCTTCATTTCCTTAATATTTTTGTTTTTCTCATTTCCATGTGTCTGATCCACATCAATCTCTCCAGCACCTGCAGTTGCTACTTCCAATGGATGACCATGGCTCCAGCCCTTTGCACCTTCACGGTGGGGGCTTTCATTATCAACCGTGCCTACTTCAGCATCTGTAGCTGCTTCAAGTCCATCAGCTTCAAACTTACGATCAGGCTGACGGAGCAAACCAGTTTTGATCCTACCACCATCATATTCAGGGCCAGCATTCTGCAATCGAGGATTACTATCCAACTCTGTCATAGCTCCTGTAACATTACCATGTTCCCCTCCACTAGAGCCAAATAACTTAGATCCAAAAGGAGGCTCAATACTGTCATACAAAGGATCATATTGGCTTCCTGGCGTAGAGGAAGATGGATGGAGAGTTGATTGAACAGGTACAGATAATCCTCCATGTGAATAGCGGTATGCTTGCAACTCTTCAGATATGCCAAGTGGCCTTGAACCAGAGGGCGTTGGCTGGGGTTGTGATCCAGTCCTATAAACTGTTGGTGGCGAAATAGGCGACCTAGGATGTGGCTCTCGCATTGCAAATAGTAATTCAGGATGACCAATGCGGTTTGGATTCATACCAAAAGAACTCTCTGGGTTTGGTGCACGACGTT
The DNA here is from genome assembly GCA_000404065.3 of Pinus taeda. Taxonomy (NCBI): domain Eukaryota; kingdom Viridiplantae; phylum Streptophyta; class Pinopsida; order Pinales; family Pinaceae; genus Pinus; species Pinus taeda. The sequence goes on along the minus strand of APFE031190088.1, from coordinate 144,162 downwards.
CTGCCAGAACAGAATGCTGTGAAGGCTTGTCAAATAAAGAGGAGCTTGTTAAGTGTCCCAGACGAAGAGGATCAGAACTACTCATCAAACTCACATGTGATGACAAAGATGAGTTCACAGGCAAGGAACTGCTATGATGGATAGAAGGATTTCTAGAGAGAATTGATTCAAATCTTCCCATTGAAGCATTCAGCCGATGAGCAGGCAAATCTTCTCTAGAAAAGGGATTTGGATGCATATCTTCTCTTGGCAATAAACCTTCACTACGAACTCGAGAATTTTGTCTTAGTAAATGCTGAAAATGCAAGTCATCCCGCAGCATTGGAAAAGATCGCAAATCTTCATCTCGAACTCGTGAATCACCTCTTAGCAGTGGCTCTAAAAGAATATCCTTCCTCAGCAGATTCACACGTCGGTAATCATCCCTAAGTGAAGGTGGTACTCGTAAATCATCCCTAATCAAGGACCGACCATAGGCACCTCCTCTAAACAAAGGCTGACTACGCAAATCTTCACGAAGTAAAGTATGTGCACGTAGATCTTCACGAAGTAAAGGATGTGCACGTAAATCTTCTCGAAGCAAAGAAGGTGCATGTAGATTTTCTCTGGAAAAAGGTTCTGTAGATAGACCTTCCCGAAGTAAAGCTTTTGTACGTACATCTTCCAGATGTAAAGGCTGTGGACGTAGCCTTTGCATCTCTTCCTGAACCAAAGATAAACGGTGCACCTCCTCTCTTGGCAAACCATGAGCACGTGAATCCTCACCACGTAACTGTAAAAATTGTGCTTGTGAGTCTTCTCTTTGCAATGGTTCTGTGTCCTCTCGTGACAGAGCCTGTGGTTCAAAGTCTTCCTTTCGCAAGGGAAGTGGCCTGAAGTCATCCCTTGGCAAGGGCTGTGCCCCTGACTTTTCTCTCTTCTGCAGAGAATGTTGAAAGATTTCTCTGTCTAAATGTGCAGAATATGACTCTGAAAAGAGATCAAGATCCCATTCTGGTGATTTCTTGTCTTTCCCAGAAGAATCATCACTTTTGGTTGCCCCCTGGCTGTTTTCCTCTCTTTCACCAGGGTGCTCATGCCCACCTGAATGCCCACCAGGAGAAGTACTCTTGAGCTTGCCATCTACTACAATTGAGCGTTCAAAACCACCAAGAGACCCCGTTAAATCTTCTTCCATCTCTTTTTCCTGTTTGCTCTTTTCACTTTCCTCATCAGAATAATCTACAATATTGTTAACAATGGCCTTTTGATGAACAAACTCACAAGAAGACCCTTTGTGGCACACACCTCTGGCAAAATGCAAACATATTGCTTTGGTGTTTTCATCACTATTCCTGCTATCTCCTATCCTCGGTGACTTGTTCAAGTTCCCGCCATGCCTTGGAGAGCGGCTGAAACATGCATGTGAACACGTGACAATTTGGAAAAAAATATTAAAATGAAACCATGTGATTAATGATCTTCCCAGATAATTAAATCACACCATGTCATATCCAATAATCTCATACTCCCATATTGAACATAAATTTAAACAAAAAGAACTGTTCATATTGTACAGATAATAAGAAAAAATTTATAAATGACACTAACGATCCCTGCCATGATACCTCAGCACTAAACTATGGGCATACAGGTTTTGCATCAAACCTGCGAGATCTCAATCTAGAGCCTGCTGGTGACTGGCTTTTGCTGCTTCTGCGACCTTTTCTTAATTCATTTGCACTGTAAAGTACCTCATCTGATTCACTGTCACTTGTCCCCTCTTTTACATAGTTTTTAATCCTTTCCTCTCCTTCCTTTGCAGGCAGTTTTCCATCAATGATTTCATGACCAGGATCTTTTGTAACATCAGTATCCCATGAGAAAGGCTGACCCCAATCCTTGAAATAGTTACTAGTCTCTCTCAATACATTCCTATTGGGAGCTTGCAGTTCATTGTATTCATTGTATCCAATATTATCATCTGCCATGTTATCTTGACTCTTTCGAGCAAATCCACTAACCTGCAGCATTTTACTGTTTTCATATATTGGCCCTATATGATTACGGGCAAGATTTGCAGCCATCAAATCCTGGTTAGTTCTGTACAGATCATTCTCTTCTGGCATTGCATTAGATCCAGCTTCTGGCACACTATTGAAAGAAGAATTCTTGACAATCTTGTTGTCAACAGGCTGGTCATCAAACTTTGTTGTTTGTCGAATTTCTCCTGGCAAAGATCCGACTGGGATCAGATTATGCAGACAAGGTCACTAAAATGCCACAATGTCTCAAAGTGAATCCACAAATAAAATTACTTCTAAACAAGGAATTTTATGTGACCGTCAAAATGGCATGCCAGAGCTAGGAGAACCCAAACCAAGGTCAAAGGCATTTAATCATATCCATTTAAGCAATAAAACGTAATAGCCATGGCCCAGATTAAAACCCTTAAAAATGGTAGTTTAAACTTTAAATATAGTTCCAGAAGGTCAACACCAAACATCTCAAATAATTCCATGCTTTGATCAGCTGTTTAGAATAGACAAAGTAATGAAATGCATGCTCATTCAAGTTAAGTAATTATCTATGATAAATCTTGGTCTGGATTATGGGCACATCTTTGATTTCTTAGACAATAAATTTTAGATTCTAAATCTTTGACCCCATAGGATAGATATGCTTTTATAGGAGCTGCACTCGCAACTCCTCTGATGTACGTAGCAGTCCTTTTGACCTACTTATGGTCACTTCTTGGACGCTAATATTATTATCTTATCTTATCTTCGCTTGTGCACTAAAGGCAGTCCAAGGTCACCTGATATATCAAGTTAGGGATGAGAAACAAATCTGAATGTTAATCATATAAAATGTTCAATTTTCCTAGGGCCAAGGTTGAAACTAAAAAGAGCAAGGTCAAGGACCAAATTGATGAAACATTGGTCACCATGTGCAAGAAAATTGATAAATTATCTGATGACATGAATGCTAGGGATAGGATGTATCTGAACAAGTTCACCGCTCTGGAAAAGGGGCAAAGATCCACTTCCTTTCAAAGAACAAACCCTTTGTCAAGAAACATAATGAGGAAGGTAAGTAGGCTCAACCAAATGTCCCTAATACTATAGCCCCGACTAATACAGTGGGACAAGAGGACTCATCTTCCGATGAATATCAAAGTGATAGTTCCAGTGAAGGAAGTGAAGATGAGGAAGGTGGTGAGCAAATGAATGTAGTCAATGAATCCCAACCTTTTAACATTATATTAGTTGGCACATATACTTATCCTTCCTTTTATCTTAAGGAAAGACAAGATAAAACTATATTGAATACAGAGGATAGTGGAAGGTTTAAAGACTTGCAATATTTTAGAAAGAATGACAAAGAATCTTCCTCAAGCTCTAAAACATCAAAGGGGAAGGATCTTCCTCCTAAGGAACCCCCAAAGAAGGATCCCCCTAAAAACGATAACACCAAAAATGATCCTCCTAAAGGGGAGTCCAAGCACAAGACAAAAGGTAAACAAATGGAATTAAACATTGATGTCGGCGTCGCTGTGAGTAAAATGAGTATTGCAGGTTCCCATAAAGGAAAGCGTAAAGATCGCACCCCCCCCCCTCCCCAAAGAAGGCAAGTGAATGAAGCTTTGGGGCTTGATGAAGAGGACCCGCCTATCATGTTTCAAATATCCACTTCACTAAAACCAATCCTAGCCATGAACCATTTTTCTGACCTAAAACATAAATAACCTTCTTCTCCACAGTTGCATGTTGGATTTGGGGGCCTCCGCAAATATTATGCCACTTAAAGTCATGGAGCAACTCAAGTTAAGTATCACCCAGCGTTATAACGGTGTATGTGGCTTTGATTCTAGATCCATTCCCATTGAGGACCTTATCAAAGACCTCCAAGTAGCATTGGCTATGAATGAAGAAATATCTGTGCTCATGGATTATCGATATACCTAATGTATGGGGAATGTTGTTGTTTAGAAAATGGGGCACCACAATGGATAGTCAACTTCAAATGGACTTATCCTACGCCACCATCCCATTGCTTGATGGGACTCCATTCAGTCTTTATAGGGAGCTCCAATTTCCAACTCATGTTGAAAACCTTGGTCTTCTTCCATATACCGATAAGCTTCCTAAACTTGAGGAGTCTAACGCCCTTGACAATGGACACTCATCCCCCTCAGGTCCATACCCTTAAAAGACCTAACCCTATAGAGAATAAACTGAACAAGAAGTGGGTCCAGAAACCTATGAAAGAATTCAAGGTTGGGGAGGTAGTGTTGGTGGACAAAAACCTAGTGCCTATCAAGATCCATGGTAAGGTTGGTGAGGGATACTATTACATAGCAAGACTCGATGACGAGGTTTGGCCTAATCCCATAAAGGCCAGTCATATCACCCCTTTCCTGGACACTTGACATTGTATTATATGAATGTTAAAGAAGAATGCATTGCATATTGATGTTTGCACAGCTACTGTCATCATATCATGTTCTCATGTTAGAATAGATGCATTTAGATTAGACTTGCATCACAAAATAGATTTTATTTTTTGTATGGTTATTATTATTTGATGAAAAGATGGGCAATAAAAGTATGCCCAGGATAGATGCTTCCAACGTTGTCTGTGACGTGCAAAATACAAGTCTACGATACCAAAGTATTGTTGGTGTTCTCATGACCTACCGTTCGAGTACACGATTCATGCACTCTACAGAGAGTTCATGTCACAGTTGGAGCCAGATGTTACCCCCACCAAAAGTGGGTGACCCCATAGGAGAATTTTCTCCTAGATTTATCTTTAGCTAGTAGCCAAACGGACCCTGATAGCCACCAATGTAGCCAAATTGTTGTGCCACTTAATCTTAGGTCCCTGAGCCAGTCATATGTCCCCTCGCCCATCTGCCAAGAGAATATGTTTGAAGGTGGCCCATCCAATCCTACAGGTATGTTTTCATTTTGCAAATCGATGCTTATGTTTTCTTTTCCTTGAGCATAATGAGCATGAATTATTGGTTGACTTGGAAGGAAGAAGGATTTGACTATAGTTTTGTTCCCTCACCTTAAATGGGGGGTTAATCTTCGATCCCAGTCTTGTGGGATCTCCATTATTAGCTTATAGCTTAGGAAGGGCTCTACTTGGGAAACCTTGATTTTAGTAGTGCAATCTCATTTTCCTATTTCACATTTTTCACTCTCCTTCGCACAGTACAAACCCTATTTCATCATCTTCACTCTTTGGGTCCACACGACCACTAGGTCCACAAGGCTCTGGTGCACCCCCTCCCTTGTCCACATGTTTGGGTCGGGCCGGGAAATGTTGCCTCGGAGGTTGATGAGGTTAAAAAATGGTTAAAAGCATATCATGGCCACAAGCAGGAAACAAAAGAAAAGAATATTAAAAAATCCAAAAGATGGTCGGGATATTATATTAATGCATGGAGAAAAGCCAAACATGAGATCTACCCCTTTATTATGGCCATCACACTAGTTCCTAGGGCCCCATGAGTGCCCCCACATCATTTAGGATAAAGGAACCCATGTACATCCCAACCCCTAGCGAGCGATGAATTACCCACCTTAAGGGGGTAATAATTGCTTATATCATACACAGCATGCTCTCGTCTCCTGGAGCCCCAACCAGCAATAAAAAAAGAAAAAACAAGAAAAGGAAAAAAAGAAAATGAAGGGTGGAAAAACAAAGGGCAAGGTAACTCATGTACCATGATTATTGCCTCCCACATCTATAAACCTAAATATGTGGATAACCCTCTTCATTACCATCCTTGAGCCATGGCATTTGACCTTGAGACCCCTGTGTCCCTATCCATTCCATCACAATTCAGATGACCCCTATCACTTAAAGGATGCACCTTGGACTTTATTGGGAACACCTAATAGGGTTGTTTATTAGCCACTCCTACCTAGGGAGGTAAAAATATTACATGCTCAAAGCCCCAAAATTTGGAAGGGAAACCCATTATGAAGTCTCCTTTGTGCACTTGATTAACAAGCTTGTTTCACTTAGATGCACTAATGAATTATTGTACCTGATGGTGAGGATGTGCATGGGGTCTTATATGTAATTGGTTGGCGGTTTCATCATGAGTTGGGTAACTTAAATGGGGCCCATGGCCACCAGAGGATCATATTAACACTTGTTGGGGATGTGTTGAAAGCCATGGGACTCCATCATGTGTTTGAGCATCATTTCATGCCATGGGCACCCTCAACTCGTTCACTATTTTGTTCATTGCCCCACATTATTCGTGAGATGATGCACTTGGACAGTGTACCCCCGTTGGCTTAGCAAGATCATGGCAGTTGATTTGAAGCCCAAAGGAGGTTTGTCTCACCCTTGAGAGATGGGAGGGCAAGCACCATCATCAGAGCCTTCATTTGGAGTATTGTGCAAGGTTTTCTTTCATTAGGATACCCATGAAACCAGTGTTTGTGCCCCAAAACCACTTTGGAGCACCATATGATGACTTGCATGGAGATTAAGGGGTCATCCCCTTGTCCATCATTCATGGAGCCCTCTCTCTCATCTTGGCACCTAGAGGACTCAACGTGGTCTTCCAATGGCCCTACGACATCATGATGCCATCGTTTCGGCTAGTTATTAGATGGTTGATTCATAATTTATTGTAGCTACTTGGTCATCTTGTGACCAAGGCCTTATTTTTGCACATTATTACAATATTAGGGGCTTCAAGATAGAAAATTAGACCTCTAAGCTCTCATATAAATAGAACTCGCTCTCATTATGAGAGAGCATCATCATCACTTGGCTCTTTCTCTTGTAAACAAATTCATTTTTCTCTTGGTACGTTATTGGATATTCTTTGATGCATTTCGATATTTGGAGCTACAATTTCGATCTTCTTTGGAGGTACTTCATGGTTTATGGTTGGATATATCTTAGTGTCATCTTGTAAGTTCTTCTTGTTGAAAAAAAATTCTTGAATAATGTCTAATGTATGGAAATGTTGCAAATGGTTAATGCTCTTATGCCCTAAATTGTTGAGCATCATTGTAAAAGCTTATTTGGTTGGCAATTGCATATGTTACTCATTGCATCACAATAAATGAATGTTCCTAGTGGATGAAATCTTGTTTTTCTTCCATGAAAATCTTGAGTCGGTAAATGTTAAAGGTTTAAAGACGATTTTGATCAATTTTGAATCATCTTAGACTCCATAGCCCACGGGACTGGCATTGATCCGAGAAATTTGGTGATCAACCTCTCTTTTCTCCTTCTCTCCTCTTGGAAATTTCAGCCCCTCTTTCTTAGGACAGCTAGCTAGAGGGCACCAAGTGAATTCTCTTAGGGAAGGAATTTTGGGATTTCATTCATACAGAACTCTTCCTTAGTGTTTCCTCTTGATGATATCAAATTTTGGTGGAATTCTCACAGTTAATTCTCCATAAATCTTTATGTCCTAAGTGTTCCCAAGAAGGGTAACCTAGCTTGTTGTATTCGATAGAATAAATCATAAGAGACCCTTTCCTTTCTCTTACCTTGACTTCGTGAATACCTTGGAGGAATTTCTTCCCACAATTATCCCTAAAAACCCTAGGTCTAGCGTAAGTCCTTAGTAAGTCTCTCAAGAAGAGCAAAGAGCCTATTTGAAGTGTCAAATCATCTTATAAAGCTTCTTGAGAGGTCCTACCTCACATTTGGAGTCCTGATCTTAGGCATACCTATATCATTGCAAATGTCAAGCCCTAAGTCTTGATCTCCATCTGAGGTCTTTCTAGGAGAGCCTTTAGCTTTTATGAATCATTGAACCATTATTGTGCCTTTCCTTGAATGGGCTTAGTAGGATCACTTCACACATAAATCATTGATCTTTCCTTTTCAAGTAATTCCTCTCCTACCGGGACTCCTCCCATCAGTGAAAGTTCGTAAAGACCAGGAGATATTGATTTAGGTGACAGTGGGAAATTGTCCCATTGTTATCACTTGGCCAGCAGTTATCCCATAGGTTCCCCTCCCTAAGCCCTACTATCTTGTGCGGTAACAAGACCAAGTTCAATGAATAGACTTGGCAGGCAATGAATAAAAGCCAACTTGCAAATAGAAGGGTCATTATTCCCTGCCTTTCACTATTATTTTCTTCCAGAGTTCTGAAAACCTCAGACAAAGCATCCACATGCATATTATAGCCAAACTCACAGCATTTTCAAAGATGTTCAATCTATGTGAAAAGGAAAAGTGGTGAGTAGATGAATTATTGCATCAAAATCAACTAGGAAGCAAATTTACTCAATATATGCAAAGGAGGGCATACTAACATTGTGATTCAGTGGTAAAGATTACAAATGGATAAATGGATTTGATTGTTGGGCTCTTGTTGTGGCTAGAGCTTACCTAGCCATCGTTGCCTTGCCTCACTAGAAGCCAATTATGGATCACGGTCTCTTCAGCGTGATATTTCCAATGTCGCTTTATCTCAAAAGAAGTCGAGTATTTACGGATCGCTTTTTAGCCTTTCATCAAACTAAATCCAATATTTTAGGCTCATGTGTTTGTGTTGCAAGGGATCTTTGTGTCGCACGAGTCACTTGCTAGCTTCACAATCTGCATTCCTCTCAGATCTTGTAATGTCCCAAATGGAACAATTTGGGGTTTTCTCAAAATTTGAACTCAGAAATGCTTCGGATAAATTTTCCATTCAAAAACAAAAGATTGTCGTATTAAATAGAACAAGAGAATGCATGCAATTCAATCATACAATGAACAGAAATAATCCCAGCTTTTATTACAATGTATAAATGGGGTTTTACATGTTGGAATAACAAAACAAAAAAAGTTGTGATAGCTGAGATAAATTGGCCTCAAGGATCTGCTCCAATGTTGCACAAGCCCTCCACGAAAATAGAACTGCCACTGCCACTGCTAAGCTCTCTTGTCAATTCTGGATGAACTTACCAAGGGGAGATGGGTACTCGCCAAATGTCACTAAATCACCCACGGGTTTCCGTCCAAGGGCTACCAATGAAGTAGAGAACTGGGTTCCCAACCTCTCATACAAGAAGAAATATAAAATCCAAGATGTCTCCAAATGACCTCCTCCTCTTTTATAGATCTGATGGACAGATCTCCAAGCCTCTAGAAGCATCTTATTTTATTATTTTATTATTATTCTAAAAGCTCCTCTAACTTTATCTTAAGTGGCCTTTTAATTTTATTTTATTTCACTTAAGTCAGTTTTGGCCCATTTCCTCCAATTAATTATTTTTCCTTAATTAAATGGCTAATTAAAGTCATTTTTAGTCAAGGAGAATGGTAAATCTCCCACCATACTCTCTTCGGCCGCTGGAAATCACTTCTCAGCATCCCATCCTATAGATCTTCTCATTTTGGTTCCAACAAGCTATTACACTAAGGTGTTATGTTGAATATTCCCCTCGGAATACCATCTTGAGTGTAATTAATTAAGTTATACCTAATAATAACTCTGTTTTACAGGAATTATAAGAAAGTCACGGAACCAAAAGCAAGATGTGTGGAACTACTCATGATGATGAATATGACAAGCGAATGCCATCGGACCCCATAGAAACACCTCAAAACTCCATTGAGACCCCTGATGACATAAACCTGCTCCATTGACCTGGCCATCCCTTGACCCAGAAATCCACCCTGGATGTACTATGGAGAAAAATAAAAATGGTGACATTACAAATCTACTGCGGATGCCCCCCTAGGATCTTCATATGGCGACAAAATTGACTCTAAAAGATGCAAATGTACAACATGGGCAGAATCCATTCCCAAACTGGATTTAGCAACTTACGGGGCTCTTCAAAATATTAGTGTCTTGAAGGGGAGAGGATTAATAAGTATGTTTATCAGGCGTTAGCCCAATCCTAACTATCTCTTTGAATGGACTTCTACGAAATGGGATGATTAAGACCTCGTTGCAATCTTTATTGTGGTGGTAAGGGTTTCTTCACATTCATTTTTAAAGCAAAGAAGCTAGGAAACTAATCATCAAATATGTCCCTTACTTTATGGGTTCCAAGGGAATGTCCCTATCCCAATAGACCTTTGAATTCAATGGGGACATGGAAATCTCTTCTACCCCAGTCTAGGTAAGAGTAAGACCACCACACCTCCCCGTTTTCATTTGGTGTGAAGATACCTTCATTATATAACCTATGCAAAGTCTAAAGGCAGTATTCCCACATGTGTTAGAGTATGTGCAAAAATAGAATTTTATAATGGATTTCCTGAGGCGATTTAGCTTGAATTAGAGAGCTAGACTCACCTTCAATCTCTTGATTATTAGTACATTCCTTTCAACTGTAATACCAACCAAGAATATGTACACTTTACAAAATATTGCCCAAATGTCAAAGACTCTTCATCATTTTCTAAGCCAAATCCAACTCCTTAGAACAATGATGAGGAAGGTTTGTAGCAAGTTTCAAGAAAGGGAAAGAATCAAGCCCCAAGGGAGTCTCAATCTGTCATCAAGCCTCAACCTCCCTCCAAACTCGAATCTCGCTCCAAAAACAAATATGAAGCTTTGCAATCTTAGGAGAAAGTAGCAAAGTTTCAAGATCCCAATAGTGGTAGACCGCCATCAGCTCAAGTGTAATTAGAAAGCACAAATCCTCCAAAAGCAAGTGCAATTCCTATATTGGGTTCTTCAGATGCTTCACAAGATCAGGCCCTGGTTTTAGAAATCATAGATTCACCCACAAAAAAGGGGGATAGAGAAGGATGGCAACAATGCCCCCTCCTCTCCTTCCTTTCCAAATGTGTTAAAGAAACATTTGTGTTCCTCTCCTCCACAAACAAGACATAGAAAATACCATAAAGAAAGAAACTTCAATTCTCAACAAACTCTAGATGCCCTTGGTTTTAGTCCAAGATGCATTTTGATCAATCCTTGATTATGCTTTGTTTTTGTATCATTTTGTATAAGCAATTTGTCAGAATATACTCTTGTAATTAACAGCGGTAAAATTAAGTTTTGGAAGATAAAAAGGTTGGATGCCCTCCTTTTTCTATTTTGAAGGGGAAAGGATTGTTTTTGTTTTGTTGACCATCTCTGCTCTAAACTTTTGAAGCAAACATTCCTTGTATCTTTATTGTGTGCATTTTTCGCAGTTGTTTTCTAATATATATTTCCCAGTTCTTGTTTTCAAAATAATAATAATTATAAAATAGAAAGCATTGCAATTCAAATGTGTCTACTTTCCCCATGGGCCATACATATTTTCCTTGAAAATGAAGGTAGCTTTGAAATATATCTACTTTCATAGGTTGTTGTCACCTAAATTTTTTTTTTTTCCCTCGTAAAACTCCAAGAAGTAACAACAAAGGAAATAGTGAAAATAGTAAGACAAATGTCGTCAGGAGCACCCTCCCAAGAGCTGGTTTTGAAGCATTAGGAGGATGTTCTTATTGATGATGATGATCGTGTTGAGTGTTAATTTAAACATTCTAGATCTAACTTATTTTACTTCAACAATTTAATAAAAACCCGTAAAATATTTATCTCATATATTTGTGAATTTGTTGAAATATGAATACACTGGTGTATTAACTTGAAAATGCAGCAAAAATAAAATGAAGAGATCAATCGCACCAAAATAGCAAATTTACACCCAACACAATGTCCCTGCATCAAATTTCTCAAGAAAATTATGGGGTAGAGCCACAAAGAATACCTAGAAAAAATACTATTGTTGGGCATCTGGAAACTCGACCACACTAGGAAAATCAGCCTCAAAGAATTTGGCCTCAGGAAATCAAACCAACTTTTTAAGCAAATCATCCTTGGAGAATTAACCTATCTTACTAGCAAATTGGCCTTGCTTTCTCCCTATCTCGTGCAGCCCTTGCGCACTATACAAATCAGCTTCCTTGGATAATTTGGCCCTCTTCTTCAACAACTCAGCCTACATCTTTCCTTAACTCAACCTCCTTGAGTTTCTCCTAAAATTCCATCCTACACTTCTCCTCACTTCTCTTCAGTCTAGTTGAGCCTCATGCTCTAAAGAAAATTGCTTCCTCCACTTGTGTGTGTGTGTGTGTGTATTCACCTCTCCCTTAGTATTATTTTATAACTTTTTAAGCCAATATCCCTAACCCTAATCTCCTAAGTGATAAATGGCTAGGAATAAATCCTAAGCCTCATTTGAGATCAACATTTGAAATTATATCTAAGTCACTTAAAAAATTATTATTATCCTTAAAATTTTGGCCTAATAGTCCACAATAATTAATTAGATTAATTAGTGTACATTTCCTAAGTTAACCTTAGGAAAGAAATCATAATATCACTTACTCCACCAAGCAAGCACCTATAGAAGCAATCAAATATATTATACATGCTAAGGCACCAAGCATATACAAAAGACTTTCCAAAGCTACAAAAACTTCAACACTCCCTCCTAGCAAGGAAGGGATTCTCCACCACCCCCAACTTGTCTTTGTAAAACACAAAGTTCTCCAACACTAGAGGCTTAATGAGAATATCTGCTACATGCTCGTCTATGGAGATGTACTAGAATCTCTCAGCACCTCTCTAGACCTTGTCTGTGATGAAGTGGTATCTGATTTCTATGTGCTTGGACCTATCATGAAACACTAGATTCTTAAATAACTTAACGCAACTCTGATTGTCACAATGAATCACAGTGTGCCCCGTGTCAAAACCAAATAATCTTGTGAGTATCTTGCAAAGCCATATGGCCTCAAAACAAGCCAAACTCGCCACCATGTACTATGCCTCTGCTAAGAAAAGTGCCACTAAGTGTTGCTTCCTACTATACCACAAGATCATAGCTAATCCCAAGTTGAAACAACATACAAAAGTAGATTTCGTGTCCGTTGCACTCCCTGCCCAATCTGCATCTGTGTAGCCCTACAAATCCTCTACAGACTACAACAACTCTGACATACCTCAATCCATACTCCACTGTACCACGAAGATTCCTAGGCACATGCTTTGTTGCCACGCAATGAAACCTCGGCTCCTTCATGAACTAGTTGATTGCTTTCACAACAAAACAATATTTGGCCTAGTAAAAGATGGGATCTATCAACTTACCTTCATAAGAACTTAGTTTCCTCAAGTTGGTGATCATAGGTGTAGACATCAGCCTGTAATCCTCCAACCTCAATATCTTCAGAATCTCAACTACATACTTGCCCTACCCTAGAAGAATCTCTCTTAGCTGCTACCACACCAATCCCATTAACTAGTTCACGAGCGCAATATCCTTCATCCTGAACCTCAAAGCAAGGTCCCCCTTCCACATCCTTATGAGCTTCTCAGATCCTGTCAGAAAGAGATCATCAACAAAGTACCAAGATGAGCGGCTCATCCTCAACAAGTACATAGAACAAGTTGGAGTTTGTCTCACTCTTAGTGAAGTCCAATCCAAGAAGATACCCATCAATCCTAGAGTACCACGTGCAAGGTGTCTACTTATGTTTGCACAAGGCCTTCTTCAATCTGCATACATGGGCCTCCCTCCCATGCAACTCAAATCCCTAAGGCGACAGATCAATATACACATCTTCCTCAGTCACCCCATTGAGGAAGGCAGTCTTCACATCCATCTCTATTGAGAAATCTAAAGCGTTATAGTTAGTATGATTTCTCTTAAACTTGATATCTGCTTGTGATGCCTTTTTACTTTTTCTTATTTATTAGCTTCTTCTCTTATTATTATGTTATTCTTATCATCAAACAACTACAAAAGCAAGAAGATCAACAATACACAAGAACATAGGATATAGGCTACAAGCAAGGGCCAAAACCTCTCCACTTGAAAGGAAAGCCCACAAATCTCCTCTTATAGATTCTTATATTGATGAATTCCAAGACCTCTAGACCAAGACCAATACCCATCCAAGATTAAGTCCAACCTTCTTGATGATGTGCTTCCTTTGTCCAAGTCAAACCCAATCAAATCTCTTCCATTGGCACAACTTCAACCGCCAACAACAAAATTTCAGCCACTAATGCATGTCTGAAATTTTTGGCCCCTACAACAACTATTGCCTCCACGTGTGTGAGCTAATTTAGGGCTTCCAAGGCTTTCGTTGACCTTTGCTTGAATTTCTCTTCCTTTTAGGATTTGAGGATGACCTAATGGACCTTCCTTCGACCTTCTTTCTGCAATTTCTCCAAGTTTGATCTTGCAACAGCAAAACCCTAGCCTCCTTTCTTTCGCACATGTGAAAAGAGAGAAAATAACCCAAACACTCGTCTTCGTCCTTCTTCTTTGCCCTTCTTCTTCTTCTCCTTCGCTTGAATGATGAGAGGATGAATGGTGTCCCAAGGAGGTCAAGTTCCCTCCTATATATAGGCTTCCAAGGTGGATGAAATGCCCTAGTATAGGCTAACTTCTTAGCTGCCAAGCTGACTTGGTCTAGGAGGGTATCTTGACACTTTAAAAAAAAAAAATCTATTTACAAGTTACAATGTGCCCGATGGAGTCTTCTTCATATGACAATGACTCTTTTGACTTCTTGATCCTAGGACAAACACTAAAACCACTCAATGGGTGCTTGACATCTAAAATAAAATACCTTCAGCTTGAAACCCATGCTCAAAATAACCATAATAATTTTATTTCATATTATGATATACAAGAATCAAAAGTACATTTCATATTTATGAAGACCGAACCTAGTTACACATTTTTCAACACACTCCATCTCTGAAGTAATAAATATGACTTCCCTGATAGATGTATATCTAGCAACAGGTGCAAATGTCTACTCATAGTCCACTCCCTCCTTCTAGGAGAACCCTCTCGCCATAAAACTCACCTTGTACTTCTCAACATTGCCATCGGTTGCATGTTTGATCTTATAGATCCATTGAGAAGTGACCATTGATGTCCCTCGGGCCTCAATACCATGTCCCAAACATCATTCCTAATGATGGAACTATACTCTTCCACCATGGCATCCCTCTAGACTTGTTGATCTACCGCGTCCTCAAAAGTAGAAGGCTCAGACTCAAGTATTGCTCATCAAGGCCAAATAACTAGAAAATATGGTTGGTGGTCTACTCTCCCTAAAGGTCTTGCTAAGAGCCTCCATATGCTCCTCTGCATCCCTCAAGGTCTACTCGATCTAAGACTACTCCTTGTAGATCTTGAAGGAAAAACTGAGCACTCCTAATCAGAAGGTTGTGATCTTGTTGCTCAATCGTGCTCAACCTTCAGAGCCCCTCGCTCCCAATCCTCTACCATTGTTGGACCTGTCACATGTGACCTCGTAAAGGTCCTACCCTCCTCAAATATGACATCCCTGTTGACCACTATCCTCCTCTATCTCAAAATGTAGACCTCGTAGGCCTTTGAAGTCTCACTATATCCAAAAAAATGTCCCTTTTTGATGAGGACTCCAGTTGAATACTCTTCTCTGAAGAAATATGGCCATAAACTAGATCACTGAAGATGTGCAGATGACTCACCTTTGATTTCCCTCCTGTAAAAGCCTCATCGAAAGTCATGTCCCCCACTGCCCTGTGAGGACTCTTGTTTTGTCGGTACATTGATGTGTTACAAGCCTCTACCCACAAGAACATAGGCAAATCTTGATCACGAATCATGGCCTTGGCTACTCCAACTATACTCTTATTCTTCCTCTTTTCCACTCCATTATGTTGCAGATTCTAGGGAATTGTCAGCTCTTTCTTGATTCATGCTTCCCTGCAAAAATCCTTAAAGTTGTTGGAGGCATACAAGACCTTGATCTTATTCACGGTTTGGTTCTCCACAAGAGCTTTGAACTCTTGAAACCGACTGAAGACCTCATCCTTGGTCTTTGGGAACTAAATCCATGCCATCCTAGAATAGTCATCTATGAATGTCACAAAATAATTGCTCCCTGAGATCGGCTCCACTAACATAGGACCACTGATATCAAAAGGCACCAAATCCAACACACCTTTGTACCTAGTCTCACTACTAGGAAGTGTTGCCTTCGCCTGCTTACCAAACACACATCCCTTACACACACCATCATGCTCTACTAAATCCGAAAAAACAGCAACATCAACCATAACAGTGGTAGAGACCTATAGTGTAGATGTCCCATCCTCCTATGCCAAATCTCACTCTGGTAATCGCTTCTATGTACTAGGGCATTCACTAGTTGTCCTCTCAACAAATACAAGTTATTCTCCCTGCTACCTATGACTCTACTCACGTTAGGGTTAGCTCCTTTTAGCCTAACAACTAGCTCGCCTCCAATGAAACAGACCTAAAGTTCTTTGTCCTCCATGGCTAAAACTGAGAGTAAATTCTTCTCCAACCCAAGTACATACATCACCTCCTTCACCTCCATAAGACTCCTTGAGTCTTGTTGGAACTATATCTACTAATGCTCCACGTGTAGATTTTTGTTCTCCTTGGCCATACTAGTGAAGATATCACAAGATCCCCTCATGTGACAAGATGCTCCATTGTCCACAAACCACATCCCTCTTGTAATGGTGCCAGAAAGACAAGATACTAAGAGTAAATTCCTTCTCGAATTCGTCAGCCAGCTCATCCATCTGTGCAAATGCATCTATTGTTGTCTTCCCCTTGCCTTTCTTCTTGTTTGGATATCATTAGGCATAACAACCGAACTTGTGACATGCAAAGCACTTAACTTTGCTCACATCTTTCTTCCCTTGTGAAGAGCGTGGTGGAGTGAGGCCCTTTAGCATCTGGACCCTGATCACACACCGGAAGGGTGAAGTGAGGTTCAAGACCCTGATCACACAATGGAAGGGTGGAGTGAGGTCCTGGGCCTTAATCACACAGCAAATAGGGTGGAGTGAGGTATTGTTCAGCGTCTAGACAAAATCATCAACCATGCAGGGGTTGAGTGAGGTCATGGCCCTCAGTGCTCACCAAGAAGGGTGAGTGAGTTCTTGCTAGTTAAGGGTCTCCGCATTTTGGCCTAGGTAGTGGCTATGGAATTCGAGGACATGTCACTCTGGATCACTGAGTCTTGATATGCTAATAACATTTCCATGGGCTTGGTACAATCCCGAATATGCAATTAGCATATGCTAATGATAGATGATGATGTTGGCAGTAATGGATAACCTTTTCTTTAGAGAAATTTATTCAATTTGAGAAAATCTATGACAGTGATTATGAATACCTCCCTAGTTAAGAGGGAGTGTTCAATTTGTAACTATGGTCGGTCTTCATAATGTACTTTTGGTCACTTGATGCAACCATATTTATCATTGTAAAGCATATTTATAAATGCTCGAGTCAAAAGAAAATTTATTTTGAGTCAAAGTCCCATTGCAACTTATAAAAAAATGTAAATTTGAATTTTTGAAATGAATTTTTTGGCTCCAAAAGTGACAAGTCAGCTTCCCTCCAAGGCAAATCCGCCTTAGCCAAGAGACACGTCCATTCACCCTAGACAGACCACTATATAGGTAGCTCAAGCTCCTCATTTGGGCAATTCACATTCCTCTCTCAAGACAGTTTCTGGGCAAGTGAATGAAGGGCAAGGATAAAGAAGGGCAAAGAAGAAGGCCGAATTTTCTCTCTCCTTTATTTCTCTAGCAACTTGCACGTGTGAACGAATCTCTCTCTTTGTGATTCACAGTTTCTGGAGCAGTTGTTGTAGGGGTCTGAAATTTTCTAGGTTACTGGGGCAACTGCTGCAAGGGCGAAATTGTGAGCAACTGGTTATTTGAGGAGGGTTGAAATTCTGGAAGTGCAGGATCAAGAGCAAAGTGCAAGATCAATTTGGGTGACTTGACTTGGAGGAGAAGACTAGGTTTGACCATAGGTCTAGCTGTGTCTCTCATTGAACAAGAAGAAATTTTCTATTGAAAATGGTTGTTGGCTTTTTCCCCATAGTGGGCTTTCCTAGGGCAAATCTTGTCTCTCTTTTGTGCATCGTGATCTCTATTATTCTACTATTCTTATTGTTGAATTTCATAATTATAATTGTTGAATGATATATGGAATAAATTAAACAGAAGATATACATAAAAGGTAATTCTCAGAATTTCAGAAACACTATGATAACCCTAATTCCACTACAAAACCAACATGACCTTCAAGGTTCTATCAATGCATCGAAGCTAATAGGTAAGCTACTAGACTCCACACACGTCTGGGTTGCCTCAATTAAAAATATGAAAAACATGGTCGAGCGTCAACAAAGTTCATTTCAACTATTTGTTGAAGCCTCTAGGAGATTAGTCTAGGAGATTAGTGCAAGGGTGGCGGTTCTGGAGATTTCAACTATCAAAGCGAGAAGAGCTACTAAGGAGGGAAATGTCGTCAAAAATCGTGCTAATCGAAGGAGATCTCGCCGTGTCAAATATTTGGAAGATAATGGTCGTGGTCCGTGGTGAATTCTCCTCTCCTTTGAAGAGGCAGTTTTTTGCTCTATAGTTTATTCTTCCTTCATATGGTTTTGTAATGTTGGCTTGCAAATTTTTTTTTGATGGGTTCCTTTTGTAGAGTTTATGGTGAACATCTCTTCTGTCTCAAGAGTATAATCAGTGAGGCAGATAGTAAACAGTTTGTTTACTCCTTTGAAGACCTACCTTTTGTATATGACTCAAGATGTAAGCATATTGGCCCCAATTCCATTTTTATTAATATAATTATTAATTACCCTTACCTGTTCCATTGAAAAAAGAAAATGAGTCTTGGAGAGCCTATTGGTGCTGCTCTTGAACAAGTTTATGAAAATGTTGCCCTATTACTTACAACTTATTTGAAAGGTGAAGAATTAATATATGCAGAAATATAACAGCGAAAGGAAATAAGATAGACAACTCCTGACATTACCCATATCCAAAAAGCAAATGTTCCATTACAAGGCATTCATAACACATTCTTTTCAAGAGATTCGTACAATTATCAAATAACATTAAAAGCAGGCAAAATATAACCCTCGCACTATGTCACAAGGTTTGACAAATTTGAATCTTGGGGTTCGAAATTTAGTGAACCTCAAAAAAAAATCAAGTTTATTTAGGATCATCGAACATGAACACCAAATCCAAAGGCAGAATCCAACAAACTAGAGGTATGCCTGCCTACAAACAAAACAAAACAAAACCTCACTCGATCAACAAACATTAGAAAAATTAAGATACCACTAGAATATCGGTAAAAATTGACAGATGTTGACTAGGCCATAAAATTATGATTTCACGGTTTTTTCGCGATAAAATGGGGATGTTTGCAACACTGGTATCAATCACTAACTCAATGAGAAGTTAAAATAATAAAATAAAAACATTGCAGTGAGGTCCCTCATCAATCCATGGTTGACCAACTTAGAATATGTGGACACTAGCCTCTCCATGAGAGCTTGCCCTCATCCAAAAATAGGAAGTCCCTGCTCAATCCATGGTTGGCCATGTCAAAATATGTGGACAACAGCCTCTCCAAGAGAGCTTGCCCTCATCCAACAATCAGAAGAAAACTACATCAAAAGTCTCCAAGAGAGGGCATACATCTAAAAATAGGAATGATAACCAAGTCAATACTAAAGGTCAACATAGAATGTGCCCTCCAAGATATGTATGCAAAGATATAATAAAATAAGTTCAACATATGAGCATATGCTTCAAGCTCCATCCAAAAGAACTCATTGAGTGCACCCTCCAATATACATGAGAGATAAAACAATAAAATAAACTCCCTACCAAAATGCTCCATAATAACAATCCAAAACTAGAAAGTAATTCACAGGATGCATGCAATGAATCCATATGTGTGTGACCCAAGGCAACCAACTCCATGAATGACTTTGTAGAGTGCCAACGAGATGGAACAATCCATTAGAAAAGATCTGCTCAAACCCCAAAATAGCATGCAAAATCCACATGTGTGGCCATCTCCGATCCACATGCCATTCAATAAAATTACTCGATAACCACCTCCAATAAAATAATATATGTTTCAAGTCAAAGAGGTGAGGGTGGTCTTCAGTCAAGGTTAAAAGATGCCAAGTGTAGCTTAAGTATCCATGTAATAATGACAAGAGAGCACCCGAGATAGGTACACCACAGAAAATTGTGCCATGTAACTACCTCAAGCACCCACTATCAAAAAAATTATCTCCATATGGAGTGCACCTTAGGAAAAAGTGTCGATGTGCTTAGCCTCCATAAAAATGTGTCAAACCATGTGTTGATTTCCAATACCATCAACTGACTTCCTAATAACATGTGCACAAGTCGAAGATGACCTGAAGAAGTGTGCCAAGTTGGTTATACTCCTCATCAATAAAATATTAATATACTCCTTTGTATGCCATGCATTAAAGATGTCCAACCAACCAAAGGTGCACCCTAGAGAGTCTACCAACCTTTCTAATAAAGATCAAATAATGCATTAAAACTTTGACAATTGTAACAAAGAGGGGAAACCTCCATAATAACCCTAAATCACCTCCAAATAAACCCCTTGAAGTGTGAATCATTCCCAAGTTAAGTAGGGTGCACAACCAATTAACCTCAATCTACATAAAATGAATCAAATTAATCATTGAATGGTTAAATCAACCTCAACATATGTGCATCAAGGTAAATGCTTAAAAAAATTATGGTCTGAACCCTCCCAATAGTCACCAGCTAATTAAATCAACATGAACATGTGTGCCAATAAGGGCGATCCACCCCAACAAGTGTTGTACCTTGCCAAAAAGTTGTTCTCCCTAGCAATAATCCCATAATAATAGCAACATAATGATAAAATACAAGCTCAACATAAATTTAAACCTAGGGGGCAGCACCAAAGGTCTATGGCACAACAATACCTCATCAAACCTTAAGAAAAGGCTTGATCACCAAAGATGTATGTAGTAACCCCATCTAACTCTGACTTAGGAAAAGTACAACAACAAGGGTACTAACATTATCAAACACACTTCCACCAAGGTGACATCAAGAAAATGTTATAAAATAGAAGCTTGTCAGAAACCCCATGAGGCGAAGTTGTGTATGAAACGCCACAAGCTACAAGCTGTCAAAACTGGGAAGAGAGGAAAACACTTTTAAACTCTCATCCTCCCCATTTCTTAGGCTTCGTGATGTTTGACCATTCGGATAACAAGTTCTTGTTTGCTTGTCTACATTCGGACCATAGGAAACGGAAGTTGACCTTCCTAATTTTAGACAAAATTCTTGTTTGGACTATTGCAATTGATATCTAAAAAATTGAAATAGCCTCCAAGATTGACTTCACCAATATCTATTGCCCTCCTCTTGATAGCAACTTGTTCACCCACATTGAAATACTAAGGAGAATTATAAATGTAATCATATATAATTATTTTATTTGACAAATATAAAGATTGAAAACTTACCTCTATTGTATGTAACAAGATATTTCATGCAATAAAGGAACAAAAATTGAATCTTGTCCATGTTATGCATAGATCTTCATGTGGGACAAAATTCACAATGTCAAGAATTTATAAATGAAGAAGAAACAAATTTATAATCTTGAAAGGGATAGTTAATGCACAATAGCATTGCAATGGAATTGTGTAATTGGGTACAAGGGTTTTGTGGGGAGTTCATTATTGATAATTGTAGGCTTGAGTAAGAGGATTCCAATAGACACAAAAATAGACTTGCACATATTTGATGCATGGACTAAGAATCCAAAATGATGGAAAAAAGGATAATTGTTGATGAGAAAAGTAGGTTGACTTTAATAGAAAAATGTGGTTAGTATTCACTTATAGTATGCCCACATTAAGCACAATATATATTATATGGTGACCAATACTATGTCATGAACTCTAAGGTCAAAGGGGACTATTGGATTAGTATGATGAACAATGTTCTATTAAACCTGACATATACATATCATGAAATGACTCCTCTCCACTTTGGTGTGCACTTTCCCATGTTAAGGGAAACTTGAAAATCACTAGGTTTTTTATCTTGAAACATTGAACAATATTATTGTTATTATATCAAGTTTGAATTATGTCATATAATACATGGTTAGTTTCTAATGAAAAATTCTATAGATTAATGCAAACATAATACATTTTTGACTCTCTATTGAAAGATATGCTCCTTCTGAAAATGAATCTTCTTGCACAATTGCAATTTTATGGAATGATGAATGGTGTGGGGCATGTATTTATGCTTGTATCGATTTGGGTGGTGTAAGATGTTGAAGATGTTACTCTTAGCATTTGCACACAAGCCAATGCTAAAGCACAATCCCACTAAGTTTTGGGTCATGAAGGATGAAGCACGAGTTAGGCTTTGTAGCAATTTTGAAAGAATGGCATAATAACATAACTCTGTTATGCTCTAGTTTTAGCGAGCTAAGGGAAAATGAAGAGGACTCTCTAATGTCCAAAATTTTGAAGGCTAGGGATTTTATTGCTCAATTAAGGTATAATGCTCAGGTGGAATCACAAAACAAAGGAGGTGTTAAATGGTGGTGGGACGAGATTTAAAAAACTCATGGTCCAGTCAAATAAGAAATTTTTTTGTGGTTCGCCTTAAACAACAAACTCTTAACATGGGACAATGGGCTCGAAAGGGGATGGTGTGGTCACAATCTTTGTCCTTTTTTTAAATTTAAAGCTGAAACAGTTTCTCATCTTTTTATTTCTTGTTCTTATGCAGTTTAGGTTTGGGCAAGAGCAATCTGTTCCTTCTCACCAAATGATCCAAGTGGATATTGGTGGCCACCCGCCTATTCCACTTGAACCCCCACCATTGTTTCTTTCAGTTTTTTCAGTTTCCTTAATTGTAGCACAATTTACTATTTTTAGCAGTTCTTCGGGCCCTGAACTTCCAGAGCTGTTTTGAAGCCCTAAACAACATCTTTTGGGAAAATTGGGAGCAACATGGGTCCATGGACCGATGTTACTCTTCCCAAAGTTGTAGTCCTCGAATAGATCTTTCTAACGAGGTATTGTACACATCAAACAGAGATCATATGTCAAAGTTACGACCCCAGGAAGTTGATGTACCAATTTACCCAAAACAAGGCCCATAGTTTGGCGCTTCATCTCCTAAGGTTAGGTTTTTGGATGTTTAGCGTTTTCCATCATTTCTCAACAATAAATAGGCCTTTCGAGCCTCATTGTAAGACAGTTCAGAGGCATGTAGCCGCCACATCTCTTCTCAGAGATAAGCTACCATCACCCTAACTAGTTTGTTTCCATTTTTGTTTGTACGCATATTTCAGTATTTTACAGTAATGAAATGAAGTATTATTTTTGCTGCATCCCTGTATGTATGATTAAATCTATAATTTGTTGTGTTCCTGTTTAAATTCGGATCAATGGTATCAAAGTAGTCTGCTCTCTCTGTCTTTCTTTGCATGTCCCCAACGAGGTCTGGATATAAGGAGTTAGGGCTTGAACTGGTCGAACCTTTACAAGACCAACCTCGCAAATCCCACAGCCTCCCATGGCGAATGAAAAGAAAGACGAGGGAGCAAGAGATCCTATCAAAATCTTGCTCGAAGAGGCCCTCAAGCGACAAAGGAAAGTGATGATGGACAACTTAGCCCAAATCCTTCAGTGGCTACCCAAGGGCGACACATCCACTTCTAGCAGCTACTCTAGAAGCACCACACCCTTTAAGGCACAAGTTAACTTTGACATTCCCATATTTGAGGGTCAAATAGATGTAGACATCGTAGATAAATGGTTAAATTTGCTGAAGGGTTTTTTTTGGTTCATGATTTTAACGGCTGGGAAAAGATTACTTTCGCTCTTCTCAAAGCCACCCCCCACGTCAAGGACTGGTGGGAAACCTTCTGCGAATAAAGGATGAAAGTACGGCCTCACTATTTTCAGCCGCACCCACTTGGAATTCATTCCAGGCTGCCATCAAGAAGCAGTACTACCTTGTCGAAAGCTATGAAGATCAATACATAAAGTGGACCATGCTGCGGCAGGGAAGGGACCAAGACGTGGCGGAGTTTACCAATATTTTCCATACCCTTCGCATAAAGTTGGGTATCAAGGATTCAAAGCAGAATTTTGGTACTCAAATACCGCAGATGCCTGCATTGGTACATCCAGGACGAAATAGAATTCCTAAACATCTCCTCGCTCGGCACAGCCTACCCCTATGTCGTCAAGATCGCGCAAAAGTTTAAACAGAAGAAGCGAGACTTTGGATCTGCGAATCTGAAGCAAGGGAAAAGTGCCCCCAAATCGTAGAACAAAGGACAGAGCCAAGGCGGGGCGGCCCAAGACAACCCGCCAAAGCCGCAAGCAAAGAACAGCACCACGAAGCCGAAAAAGGTCACGGGAAAGTGGTGTGAATTCCATAAGAGCTCCACTCACAACACAAGTGAGTGTTGGGCAAGTAGTCAATGGTGGTCGAGCTAAAGGTTTCAAAATCAGATGCATGTTCAGACTCTGAGTCAAAACCCGACAAGGGGAATGACAAAGGGAAGTAGATTATCGATGCAGAGCCCAACACCACCGTTGCCACCACGAAAATCCAAAAAGAGAAACCCGAAGATCCAGAGGAGGAGGAGCGCCTCTTCCAATCCCATATGTGGGTAAAGGGCTCCCAACTACAGTTCATTGTTGATAGCGAGAGCGAAAAGAACCTCATTTCGGCAGAGGTCGTGAAGTAGCTGGGCTTACCGACCACAGCACATCCACAACCGTACACCATCAGGTGGCTTCACCAAGGACGGGATCTTCGCGTAAGCTAGCAGGGTCGCCTTCCATACAACATCAAGCCCTTCACGGATGAGGTATTGTGTGACGTTGCCCCCTTGATGTTTGTGATGTATTATTAGGCCAACCATACTTGTGGAAGCGACATGCTATGTATGAATCAAGGCCTCGTGTTGTTATTGTTACTTTGGGAAATAAGTTGTAAGGATACTAGAGGTAGCACTGCCTACCGCCATCTATTTGGTTATTGCAAAACAATGCAGTAAGCTCATTTCCAAAACTGGGAAATTTGTTTTCCTAATGATATGCTCTCAAGGAAAGAAGAAGACAGTGGCTATGACCTCCAGAGAGGGCCCCTCAGCACAACAACTACAGATGGAAAAGGTCGTGGAAGAGTACGACTACATCTTCACCTCCCCCGCAGGGGTTCCTCTGCACTATCAGGTCAAGCACTCCATCGATCTGACCTCAGGTAAGTCGCTGCCCAATGGACCAATCTATTTGCACTCCGTTCTGGAGAACGATGAAATCCAGAGGCAAATTCAGGAGTGGCTGAAGAAAGGTCACATCTGACAGAGTTCATTGCCTTGTGGGAGCCTGATCGTGTTGGTACAGAAGAAGGATGGGACTTGGAGACTCTGTATTGACTATCGGGTGCTGAACAAGATCACTGTCTAAAATAGGTACCTGATCCCAACGGATTGATGACCTTTTGGACCAACTGAAGGGGGCAAAATATTTCAGCAAGATCGACTTGAAGTCAGGATATCACCACGTACCAATCGAACCCTCCGATGTGTGAAAGATTGCCTTCAAAGCCAACGAGGGCCTTTTCGAATGGTTAGTTATGCCTTTCAGGTTGACGAATGATCTTGCAACCTTCATGAGGCTAATGGATGACATCTTGCGACCATTCACCAACTCATTTTTAGTGGTATACTTGGATGACATCCTGATCTTCATCTAGAGTTGGGAAGAGCACCTCCACCACATCCGACAGGTTCTCCAAACACTGCAGCAACAAAAGTTATGTGCCAATTTGGAGAAATGCACTTTTGGCGTGACCCAAGTTCAGTATATGGGATACATTATTGATGAATAAGGGGTGCATGTGGATCAATCCAAGATCCAAGTCATTCGGGATTGGCCATCTCCAACCACTCTCACAGAGCTCCGCAGTTTTCTGGGTCTTGCCAACTTCTACTGCAAGTTCGTGTTGGGATTTTCTCATATCACTTGGCCCTTGAGTCAAGTCACCAAGGGAGGAGCAAAAGCAAAATTCTTTTGGTCTAAATCTCAACAAAAGGCATTCACAAAGTTGAAACATCGCCTCTACTCGGCACCAATGCTCTCATTACCATACTTGCAACAACCATTTGAGATTGAGACAGATGCCTCTGATTATGCTATTGGGGCAGTCCTTATTCAACACGGGCATCCAATGGCATATCAAAGTAAGACACTTTCAAATGCACTCCGGAAGTATCTCGCTTATGACAAAGAGATGTATTCCGTTATGCAGGCCTTCCAACAACGAAAGCATTACATTTTGGAGAAAGAAACGGTCATCCACACAGACCACTGGCACCTGCAGTTCATACAAACGCAAAGGAAGTTGCAGAATGATCACCATCAGAAGTGGTCCACATACCTACAACAGTTCCATTTGAATATCAAGTATAAGAAAGGCAGCAACAATAATGTGGCAGATTGCCTCAGTGGACCATCGATCATGGCGTTAACCACCGTGCTCAAATCTTGTGGGCACGAGACTTCTGATTGGCCATTTCTCTACAAAAGCGACCCAAAATTCGGCCACACATACCAGACACTCTTGGAAGGTCAGCATATTCCAAATTTTCACCTCCAGGATGGCCTGTTATGCCACCTAGGTCACCTTTGTGTTCCTTCAAGCGAGCGTGCCAAGATGATTTGAGAAGCACACTACAATCAGGCTGCTGGGCATTTCGAGGTCGAGAAAACAGTGGCAGTATTGTAGAAGTATTTCTATTGGTCGAAACTTCGACAGGATGTCGGGAAGTACATTAGATCCTGCACTACCTGTGCCATTGCCAAACCGACCATCAAGAAGCAAGGTCTCTATACTTCGCTGCCTACCCCTAGTCGACCTTAGGAATCCATCTCCATGGATTACATGTTGGGCCTTCCTTTTACTAAGCATGGAAACGACTGTGTTTTTGTGGTCGTCGACAGGTTCTCGAAGATGGCCATTATAACGGTCTGCAAGAAAAATATCACAGCAAAAGCCACTACTAAACTCTTCTTTGAATGAGTGTAGGTACACTTTGGGATCCCACAGTCTATCATCTCAGATCTGGATAGCAGGTTCCTTAGTACATTTTGGTCCAATCTCTAGTCAATGTTGGACACCAAACTCACTAAGTCCACAACCTTCCATCCCCAAACAGACGGTCAGATGGAGGTTGTCAATAGAATGATCATACACATTTTGCGCATGTACAACTCAAAGCATCCACGCACATGGGATGAGAGCCTCCCCTATGTTCAGCACAGCTATAATCGGGCTCTCCACTGGCCACAGCCCTTTTCAGGTGGGCTTGGGATTCCAGCCACTATGTCCCATTGATATGGCCATGCCATTTGCAGCTACTCAGGGAGATTTGACTCATGTCCAGTCCTAAACAAATAAGGCAAACAGCTTCATTGAGCACATCCAACATATCCGCCAGCAAGTCTACGACATTCTGGAGAAATCAAATGCCAAGTACAAGCAGCAACATGATCAACATCAGGTGTCACACAAGTTTTAGGTGGGTGACAAAGTGTGGTTGCATTTGTAGAAGGAACGCCTTACCGAAGCTTATCGGAAACTCAAACCACTCCGATATGGTCCTTACACCATCACCAAGGTTGTGGAAGATAATGCATTTGTGCTCAGCATTCCCCCATTCCTTGGCCTGCAACCAGTGTTCAATGTGGACCGCCTTTGGCCATACTTTCCACCATTACTAGACACATTAGACATTGTAGAACAGCTAACACCAACAGAGTTAAATCCAGATTGCATGGAACAAGCTGCAACTAATCAGATCATGGACACACAAATCAAGCACACTCGCCAGTAGAAGATCCAACTGTATCGAGTTGTAAAAGCAAGCCAACTCCTTCACTAGGGCAAGTGGCTCACCAAGGACCAAGTTCAGCAAAAGTTTCCTCATCTCATGGAGGAACTCAACGTAATGGGAACCACTGCTTCCTAAGGGGGGAGGAATGATTTAGATGGATATTGGTGGGCACCCACCAATTCCACTTGGACCCCCACCATTGTTTCTTTCAATTTTTTAGGTTCCTTAATTGTAGCACAATGTAACATTTTTAGTAGTTTTTCGGGTCCTGAACTTTCGGAGTCGTTTTGAGGCCCTAAACGATGTTTTTGGGAAAACTGGGAGCAACATGGGTCCATGGACCGATGTTGCTCTTCCCAAAGTTGTAGTCCTCAACCGGTGTTGCTCTTCCCAAAGTTGTAGTCCTCAGATAAATATTTCTAACGAGGTATTGTTCGCGTCAAATGGAGATCGTATGCCAAAGTTACGACCCCAGGCAGTTGATGTACCAATTTACCCAAAACGAGGCCGATAGTTTGGTGTTTCATCTCCTACAGTTAGGTTTTTGGATGTTTAGGGTTTTCCATTGTTCCTCAACAATAAATAGGCCTTCAAGCCTCATTGTAAGACAGTTCAGAGGCAAGTAGCCACCACATCTCTTCTCAGAGATAAGCTAACATCGCCCTAGCTAGTTTGTTTCCGTTTATGTTTGTAAGCATATTTCAGTATTTTACAGTAATGAAATGAAGTATTATTTCTGTTGCATCTCTGTATGTATGATTATATCTGTAATTTGTTGCGTTCCTGTTTAAATTCGGATCATCAAAAACATCAAGCGTTGAGGCAAGTTCGCAAGGTTGCGTTTTGGAATGGATGTAGGAAGGTTGGACAAAGGGATTTGGTTGCTTCCCAAGGATAATGGGTCATAGTCTATGGTGGGTGCATAACATGAGTATATTTTAGGATAAAGAAGTTTCAGTGCAAAACAAAATCGCTCTATTCTTTGGGGATTTTCTAACAAGTCCGACCACAGAAACCCACAAAAATGTGGTGCAAGGTTGTGTTTTATATTAATAATAGTCAATTATTTCATATTAGACACCCTCTAGGTAAAGGCTCAAATACAAAAGTTATGTTTTCTAGTCTCTAGGCTCTTTTACATTTCACAAAATAAATCAACCTTCCAAAAGTTCAGATTATGTGTAACAGGAATTTGGTTATTGACTAGGCTAGGAAAACAATTGTGGTGGAAAACATAGGTCTGAATTTCCTATTGCAAGACATTTTCATCTGGATCCAATCATTCTGGTGGCTTTCTTTCACTCATATTTTTTGAGAATGCAATCAAAAAGTGGAAAACTTGTTAAAAGAGGCACTTCTACCTGCGAGGTTTTCCGGCGTCTATGAATGCAATGATGGCCAAGAAGAGGAAGCTTTGGAATTCCACTTTTAATTTATTTTTGTCCTTTTATGCTTGATTCAATTGTTTAGTAATGGATGGAGATTGTTTTTAAGTTTATAAAATGTTTAGATTTGTTTTGTCTAAGACAGTGTAAATGAAGGAACAAATTGGTGTAAGCCACGGTTATAATTTTTCTTTTTTTCCTCAAGACCGAGTGAGAGTTTTTTATTGCTCGCATACTTATTTTTTGAAGTCCAAGCAAGTTCTGAAATGATAGTCACATGTATAATTTTTTTCAAAACTTATAAAGGTTTTTCTTATTACAAAAAACAAAACAAAAAAATCTCCTTAATAACATGAATGATTTCCAAAGAGCATTATTACGAGTCGCCGATGCAACCACGGGATTGGTAATTAGAAGCTTGTCCTAGCCATATTTTTGAATACTTTCAAGAGTGATGATCAATATGCTATGGGAAGGGAACCATATATTCTTGTGCCAAGATTATGAGTATTTTGGTTAGATGGTATAGTGTAATAAACATGAAATTGTGTTGGTCATGTATCCCATCAATCAAAGGCTTTAGATGTATTGTTCACTCCAAATGGGCAAGTTGTACAAAGGTTACATCAATAATTAACCCATAAGTCTACTTAGGGTGTAGTATATGCTAAACATTTACTCTAAGTATATAAATGTGTACAAAGCTTTAGTAGTGGGTTGATAACAAGATCCATCTATAACAAGGAATGTCCAAATCACATAAGAGAATGCATATATGATACTTTCACTAAAATTGTTCCAATTATAAAAATAATTCACACATCAATCAAGGAGACAAGCATTGTATTGATGGGAGAGAGGACAATCATCACCTCAATTTAGAACAATCCATGTGCACAAATGTCTATGATAAAATAACAATATATTGAGTCTATCTACCAAAATTAGTTTTGGCAAGTTGACTACCAATAAGTTGTGTGTAGTCACAAATGAGGGGACTAGCAGTTGTAAAGGAGCTCAATTGTTCTCCATTGTTCTCCATTAGTATTCTTTGTTTATCATTTTTTCTAATGAAAATCTCAACTTTCTTCTCCTAAAACATGTTCACCTTTAACATCTCAAATAAACATATGTCATTGTGTAAGTTGCAACTAACAACATTTCCCAAGTCTTTTACAACATAAGGGATTAGGATTTGCAAGAGACTTATTCGATTGGTTTGTCGGATAATTTTGGTGAGAACACATTCATTTAAATATCCTACAATATCTTTGTACTTAGGCTCAAGATTCATATCCAAGAATGGATTTTTGGATTTATTTCTTCCACAAAGACACAACATGGTAATCTAGAGTTTTCCTTCAAAAGCTAAAATCAAGAACTAGATGTGGTATGTTGTGTTGTCAAACATATTTCATACATTATTTCAAAATGACGGGTCATTTTGAAATAATGTATGAAATATGGGTCATAGTCTATGGTAGGTGCATAACATGAGTATATTTTAGGATAAAGAAGTTTCAGTGGAGAACAAAATCACTCTATTCTTTGGGGATTTTCTAACAAGTCCGACCACAGAAACCCACAAAAATGTGGTGCAAGGTGGTGTTTTATATTAACCATAGTCATTTATATAATATTAGACACCCTCTAGGTAAAGGTTCAAATACAAAAGTTATGTTTTCTAGTCTCTAGGCTCTTCTACATTTCACAAAATAAATCGACCTTCCAAAAGTTCAGATTATGTGTGACACAAATTTGGTTATTGACTGGGCTAGGAAAACAATTGTGGTGGAAAACATAAGTCTGAATTTCCTATTGCAAGACATTTTCATCTAGATCCAATCATTCTGGTGGCTTTCTTTCACTCATATTTTCTCAGAATGCAATCAAAAAGTGGAAAACCTGTTAAAAGAGGCACTTCTACCTGCAAGGTTTCCCGGCGTCTATGAATGCAATGATGGCCAAGAAGAGGAAGCTTTGGAATTCCACTTTTAATTTATTTTTGTCCTTTTACGCTTGACTCAATTGTTTAATAATGGATGGAGATTGTTTTTAAGTTTATAGAATGTTTAGATTTGTTTTGTCTAAGCCAGTGCAAATGAAGGAACAAATTGGTGTAAGCCACAGTTATAATTTTTCTTTTTTTCCTCAAGACCGAGTGAGAGTTTTTTATTGCTCGCATACTTATTTTTTGAAGTCCAAGCAAGTTCTGAAAGGATAGTCACATGTATATTTTTTTTCAAAACTTATAAAGGTTTTTCTTATTACAAAAAACAAAACAGAAAAATCTCCTTAAAGGCTTAATAACATGAATGATTTCCAATGAGCATTAGTATGAGTCGCAGATGCAGCGACAGGATTGGTAATTAGAAGCTTGTCCTAGCCATAACAGTGTTAGTATTTTTGAATACTTTCAAGAGTGATGATCAATATGCTATGGGAAGGGAACCATATATCCTTGTGCCAAGATTATGAGTATTTTGGTTAGATGGTATAGTGTAATAAACATGAAATTGTGTTGATCATGTATCCCATCAATCCAAGGCTTGAGATGTATTGTTCACTCCAAATGGGCAAGTTGTACGAAGGTTACATCAATAATTAACCCATAAGTCTACTTAGGAGGAGTAGAAGTCATCTACAAGGCCGAGAGAGGAGAAAAGTGAAGGAATTTAGCATCCCAAGCAAAAAAAATCAAGATTGGACCAAGTTTCTTCATCAGGGAGTGGTTTTCAGGCATGGGCATCAAATTTGGCCCTATTTTTTTTTCTCACTCTTTTTCCTTGGGTTTCAGTCACCCATATATTTTCCATGATTTTTACTTGAATTTGAGTGTGGTGTTTTTTCCATTTTTGTTGCATTTAATGGAGGGTTTTTTTGGTCAAAAATTCAAAATCTTGATTGTTAGTTTTATTTGTTTAAATTTTT
The DNA here is from genome assembly GCA_000404065.3 of Pinus taeda. Lineage (NCBI taxonomy): Eukaryota > Viridiplantae > Streptophyta > Pinopsida > Pinales > Pinaceae > Pinus > Pinus taeda. Next base: position 112,097 of record APFE031190088.1, on the reverse strand, counting down.
CTTGTGCCCTAGTTTTTTTCCATGATTTTTGTTTGGGTTTGAATGTGTTTTTTTTGCCATTATTGTTGCGTTGAGTTGAGCATTTTTGTCAAAAATTCAAAATGTTGTATGTTAAATTTTAAATTCATTTGTTTAACTTGAAATTCTTTGTGTTCCTTAGGTTAAAACTTCAATCTTACATTAAAACTCGAGAGCTCAACAAAGTTACAAACATGCCAAGAAAATTGGACCCTATGTGGGAATTTGGTGAACCTAACGAAAGGTTTGACAGATCAAATTCGACTTGCAAATTATGTGAGCAACATATGTAAAACCATGGAAATTCCACCTTGAACAAATTCCTCGACATGAAGTAGGGCATTGCACAAACACAACTTCAAAAATCATATGTACAAAGCCCCTTCTTATGATGAATTATAAGGTGTATTCTTCAAAATGAAAAGGTTGAATGCACTTCAAGATTAGAGGAGTTCAGGGCATCATGGGCACAGACAGGATGCATTGTGATGTCAAATGGTTGGACTGATCAAAAGGGTAGAAAGCTTATAAACTTCTTGGTTAATTGTCACAAGGGGACAATGCTTATGAAATTTGTTGATGCATCTGCACATATCAAAGATGCACGGTTATTAAGTGATTTGTTGGTCGTGTTCATTCATGAGGTGCGTCCACAACATGTTGTCCACGTCATAACAGACTATGCTGCAAATTATGTTATTGCTGGGAAGATGTTTATGGAGAGGCATCTTAGCATATTTTGGACACCTTGTGTTGCACACTGCATTGACTTGGTGTTGGAGAACATAGGAAAAATTACTTTTGTCAAGAATATTGTTGAATCATCAAAAAGCATCACAAAATATATATATAATCATCCATTTTTGCTTCATTTGTTGAGAACATTCACCAACAACAAGGAGTTGGTGCACCATGCTATTACATGGTTTGCCACTAGCTTCATATCTCTCTAATCCCTCTTGAATTCTATGTGAGATGCGAAGAGAATGTTTCTTTCAGACAAGTGGCATGCTTTATCATTTAGCCGCAAACCAGAGGGAGAGGCCATATGCAAACTAGTTTCATACCAAGAGAGCTTATGGGCAGGAGTGTAGGAGGTGTGTAGCATCATTAAACCTTTGGTAAAGGTTCTTTGATTAGTTGGTGGACACAGGCACGCAATGGGCTACTTGTATGAGGCCATAGATAGGGCCAAAGGATCCATTTGCAACGATTACGATGATAAGGGAGATGAGGGGTTTGAGAAACAACAATTGATACGTGCAGTGATTGATGATAGACAGAACAATACACCACATCGTCTCATTCATGCTGCAAGGATCTACCTAAACCCCACATTTACTTACTCTTGTGGTTTCTTATTTGATGCTAAGGTCATGGATGGATTCTTCACTTGTGTTCAAAAGATGGTGTCATCTCCAGTAGAACATGAAGAAATTTCTAAAGAAATGGAGATATACAGGATTGCATGTGGCACATGAAGGAGAAGAATATGAAGGTGAAGATTCTAGAGAAAAGTCGCAATGATGCTATAGCAATTAGCATTGGTTATGAAGAGGAAGAGACTATTGAATTAAAGGCACAACTTGACGTGCTAATGGAGTTGTTACAAAGAGAGAGACACGGGTGGGTAATAAAGCGAACAATTAAATGGACAATCCAACAATTGATGGAAAGAAGACATAAGCGTAAACTGAAAGTTTTAGAAGCAGAGAAACTCCACGCAAATATATATATTTTTGAACTAGAGCAAGGACCATTGCTTGGTGACAACGATGACGAAATGAACGTGGGTTCGATTTCCACAAATGGCACCATAAAGTATTCTGAAGAAAAGTCATTGAAAACTATTGCGCAGATTAAAAAGAGGCTAGAACAACCTGAGGATGATGAATGCATGGATATGGACACTAATAAGCAAATTGAAAAAGGAAGAGTCAGTGGACAACCTGAAGGATTGTATGCTACATAAGGAAGGGATACAGGATGTCATAAGGGAGACCTCCAGGTCTCATGATTTTGAGACTAATACTTATTTTATGTTTGCAAGTAGTGGAGAATCGCAAGAAACCAATAGTAAGCTGGAAATTAAAAAAGCTCAAGAACCATTGGAGGAACCCATGCAAGTCTACAAAGGCATAGATATGGAGTTTGTTGCTACAGAAATGGATTTTTTAGAGCATTGGTTGGACAATCCAAAGAACAATTGTGAAGCAAATGAAATAATGATAGACTGCAACAATTTCATAAAGGATGATGACAAGGTTTCAATGAAAAAAATGCAATAGCAAAGTGGCAACAATGAGGACGACTTCCAAAGAAGAGGCAGAAAATGATAGAAGATAAGTGGTATCCCAGTGAATTCATGGAGGACAAGAGTCATTTTCAACAAGGAATGGGTGATTTTTACCAGCACGAAGACAAGTTTGACATGACAATTGAAGAGATTAGAAGATTGATGGTGAAAGTGTCCCAAAAGAGACATATTGCAGGAAGGAAAGAAAATGGCAAAATCTTGTTGATGACAATAGAACAAGCATATATCAGGAAGGAGAAGGAAGAATTGCAACATGAGGTTTGGAAGCCTGGAAGACAAGAAAGGACAGCCACAAAACATCAACAACATAACAAAGTACATGATCAGCGACAAACTAAAGTTTGGGATCCGGGAGGATTTTTATCATCTTATGAAAACTGATGGTCAGGAGATCATGATTTTCTTTTACCTGGGGAGCTTGATGCACGTGCATCTAACCTGGGTCAATTGTTTAATAGAGGAGTTAGTTTGTAAAGTTATGATTTAATTAATTAATGTATTTTTCCTATAGTTTTAAGAGAGAACAATGACTATTGTAAATAGGAGAAGATTCGAGAGTACTGTGGAAGGCTTAAGAGGATTATGGATTAGTTAGATCTTATCTAGGGATAAGGGATTGGATGAGAGACTTTAGGGATTAAAAGAGATATTTTGAGAGTCCTTTAGGGATCTAGAACCTACCTTGGGTTCTAATCCATTTGTATAAATTGAGGTGAGCCCATGAGGCATGTAAGATGTATGTATTGTGTGAGTGAGTGTGAGGAATGACGAGGCCAATCATTGGGCTAGTTCACTTGTAATTATTTTGTTTATTAATTAATCATTTTCTGAGTTTTCATGTGCATACGTTGAGTGTGTGATCTTCATTTTAGTATTATTTGACTTTGTGTGATGACCCTATGGTTAGATGTTATTTTACCTGCGTCACTACTCCATGGGGAACTTTTGAGTACTTGGGTATGCCTTTCGGTTTATCAAATGCTAAAGCTACATTTCAAAGAGTTATGGACTATGCCTTCAAGGGTCTAATTAGCAAAATCATTGAAATCTACTAAGACGACTTAACTGTTTTTTCAGAGAATGGATCAGCACACATTAGTCTTCTTAGGAAAATCCTTGAGAGGTGCAGAGAATATGGTATCTCCCTAAACCCAGCAAAATCCACATTTGGGGTGAATAAGCGCAAGTTGTTGGGCTATGTAATTTCAAAAGATGGGATAAGGATCAATCCAAAAAGAGTAGAAATAATTGAAAAGGTCCCTTTATTCCATAACATTAAGTCCCTCCAAGCTTTCCTTGGAAAAATTAACTTCCTTCTAAGATTTATTCCAAACTTTGTTGAACTGGCAAAGCCCATTCAAACACTCTTAAAGAAAAATGCAAAATTTGAATGGGGTGATCAAGGGAAGAAGGCATTTAAGGATACTATAGGATCAATAGCAAAGGTTCTTGTACTTGTAAGTGCAAAAATTATTCTAAGGATTTCATGGTCTTTTCTTTTACATCTAACGACACTATTACAAGGTTGTTGCTCCAAAAGAATAACAAAGAACAAAAGCAACTCATTGCATTCATATTACTGGGTTCAGAACTAAAGTATCACATAATGGAAAAGCAAGCTTTTGCATTGGTCAAATCACTTAAGCATTTTAGGGTGTATGTGTGGTATTCAAAGGTCATAGCTTTTGCCCACATTTGGCAATGAAGGATATTTGAACACAAACAGATTGCTTGGGTGCCAAGGTTAGGTGGCGCAAAAAGAGACAAGAGTATTGACTTAGAGATTAGGCTCGCCAAATTAATCAAGGGTCAAGTTTTGTCCCAAATGCTCACAGAAGGAAACGAGAAAGCCTTAGGAATGGTTTTCAATAACACTTCAAGGCGACTAGCAGTTTCAATAGAGCTTCAAAAATTAGAACAATTAGATTGGTATGGGGACATCATCTATCATTTGCAAAACCTTACTTCGCCAAATCACTTGGTCATAGGAGAAGGGCTTTAATGTTTACGCTTCAAAGTATTGCATCATCGAGGATGGGCTAGGATGGAGAAATCTAGAGGGACATGTGCTTCGATGTGTTGATGAAGATAAATCCCGCAAAAAAAAAAATGAACTCCATGCAGGATTTTGTGGGGGCCACTATGTAGCTAAAACTACAACCCACAAGATCCTTAGAGCCAGATATTACTGGCCCTCTTTGTTCTCAGATGTGCAGAAATTTGTGAGGGGATATCAGGCTTGCTAGATGTTCATAGGGAAATAGAAGTTGGTCGCTCTACCTTTGCAACTGGTTGTGGTTGAGGCTCCCTTTCACCATTGGAGCCTCAACTTTATAGAACAATTTTAAGATAATTCAAGTAATGGCTACTCATGGATATTGGTCGCGACAAATTATTTCACAAAATGGGTAGAAGCCATCCCAACAAAGTTTTTCACCGTGAAAGTTGTGATGGATATTATAGAAGATAAAATTATCACCAGATTTGGAGTACCAGCGAAGTTCACAAATGATAAAGCCAAGGCTTTCAGTTTCGCTAAGTTTTCATCTTTTTGTTTCAAGCATGGCATTATCCTATCTCATTCATCCAACTATTACCCCCAAGGGAACGGTCTCTGGCAACAAGAATTTGATGACCATCATCAAGAAGATTGTGGGGGATAACAAGAAAAAATCGGATAGCAAAATCAAATATGCATTGTGGGCAAATAGGACCACGAAGAAGGGTTCTACAAGAAGAAGCCCCTTTGAGTTGTATATGGCCTTAATGTTACACTATAAGTACATTTTAGACTTCCAGTATATCATCTCCTTCGAAATTTCACTTCAAATAAGGATGTGGTCCAGCACAAGATTGATCAAATAGTCGAGCTAGATAAAAGCAAGAGGAAGGCATTTGATCAGAGTTGTAGGAATTAGGAAAAACTGAAGAGGAATTTGGATAAGTTTTCTAGGCAAAGGTCACTCCAGAAAGTTGACATGATGTTGCTTAGGGGCAAAAGAAAGGAAAAGCATGTGAAGCATGTAAAGTTAGATAGTTTATCACTTGGGCCACACATCATCACAGATATTGCTAGTCAGAATTCGTTTCACCTCAGTACACTTGACGAAGAACCACCTAATTTGCCTACAAATGGGCAAATGCTCACGTTGTTCTTTACAAAAGACACTTGATGCCCAAGGGGCAATTTTGTAATGTATCTCTAACCTTGCTCACATTTCATTTCTTGTTATTTCGATTCCAGCATTTTACTTAAGCATTGCCTTTCAGTGATTCTTCTTATGCTCAACTGATTTTCGTGATTTTGATATATCTTATGCATGTACTATCGATGTGTCCTATTGCAAGATGTCTAAATTGCAGATTTCAGGTTCTCATAAACTATCTTGAAGATCTAGTACACCTCCCCATGTGGAGCCAATTATTACCTGCTAAGTTGTACCTAGCAAGATTTGAAGACCCCATGGCTCAATGTACGGGGCATTCATCAAATAAGTTCAGGTGTCAACAGGGCACCTATAACCCTTTCTCTCTCCTATCTCTACATATTTTTCTCTTAAATTTCGCACCCCTGCAGGGGCATTGTATTAAATGTCAGTAGCATGCAGAATTTTTGTAATACACATAGGCGACTTGGGACCTAGTTGTCAAGTGATTCTGCTCTAGAGTGTTTTTCGATGAATAACTAGTTGACTTTTTTCACTCACATACCCCCAAAGTTGGAATGTGGCTTGATAATTGGGCCTTGGGTTAGTCTTAATGCCTAGGGTGGACTAATGTATATTACCATGTTAGTCATATCTTGAGTGTCATAGAATTTGACTAGGTTCTTATAGGATTTTTTAATTAATTAAAATTTCTGACAAGATGGGATTTTAATTGATTTTATATGTAAAATTGTAAAGAAGTCGATCTAAGATATGTGGATGGCATGTGGGTACTTGAAATTCATGCTCATTAATGTGCTACTACATCCAAATTTACCTTTTTTATCATTATGCACATTTCTTTCAAGGAGTGAAGCAAGAAATGGGGGATGTTGATTCTCTGTTAAGGCTTTTGATAGCTTAAATTCCTAATCTAATGCAACATTCTTAAATGAGAAGCATAAACAATGCTTAATCTGGCCTCACAAGTAAGATATTTCATAATATGGTAAACCACTTCTCCCCACTCCTCTGGGAGAGACTCTCTTTTCACTCCATTCCTATTTTCTTCATACTTTACATATGACCAAAAGAAGCTCGGCTTGGCTCTATCATTGAGTGACATGTCATCTTTATCCCAAGGCTGACCCCTAGGAAATTTTGTGACTTCACTTATTAAATCTTCATTCACCAAAATATCTAGTCCTCTAACGTTTGTGTGGAATTCATGGGTTTGATTGTCCTTAACCTAAATATGTTCAGAATTATGATCGAATTTGAGTGCAATTGTATCCTCAAATCCATCTAGCTTATTGAAAAATGATAACCACCCTACCCATTGAAAATAAGCTACAACTTTAGGGTTACCATGGAGTATGGAGCCTGGTATGGTTTGTGGGCTCTCTTCGAATGAAACCAACTATCTTTTTCCCTATGCTATGTTGCTTAGACTTGTTGACCTTTAAAAATGAATTACCTGAACTTAGAATTGCTCCCAATTTGAAGAAGAAAAGAGTTAGGGTTTACTACAAACAACCTTTTGTAACCATATTTCATCTCTTAACTAAGGAATTCAAAATAACCTTCAACAAAAACAGTAGAAGTATTTCATTGATTGGTTTAATAATGTATTACTCACTGGTTCCTTCAGCTAAGTCCCTATCCTAAACAAGTTCATCGCATATTGTCAAATCCGCATTTCTCCCCTGTGAGTTGCTTCCACGGGTTTGAGCCAATACTCCGAGTTAGATGAGAGCCCTTAACATCGATTTGTTGGATGAATTATTTTTTGGAATGCAGCAAGCAAAGGTTTCATCGAATTTTGAACATGCCTTGGCCACTTAACAACATTACAGCGGTTTGAGTGATCGTTTATTACCATCTTATCCACTCTGAGAAATCAATTCTCTCACTTGTAGACTTAACCCCTCAAAACCCACTTTTTCTAATGTTAGTGGCTTGTTGCCACACAATCTAGCAGGCATCCTAGGGGAGGTGTCTAAAGGGGACAACTACTAGGCCAAATGCAACAATGGGACAAAGAACCATTGTCACCTTAGTCAGTATCCCCTACTCTTTACGAACTTTTACCGATGGAAGGAGTCCCAGTATGAAGGAAATCACTAGAATATTAAGATCAATGACCATGTACGATGCGACTTCTAAAGCCCATTCAAAGAAGAGACTCAGATAATGGCTTGGTTGATTTAAAAGCAAGATAATGGCTCTCTGAGAAAGGCTTATGAGAAGCCCTGGACCTAGGAGAAAAGGGGTATTCAATACAAGTGATATACCCAAATCAAGGCCTCCCAAGGGAACAAAGGACCTCTATTAGGGTTCATACAAAGATTGGGACCACATGAGAGAGACCTAGGGGATCCAAGCAAGGCCAAGAGTTTGCTATATCATGGACAATGAGTTACCTAGGTGAAGCAAGGATGAAATGGGGTTCCAACAATTTTTTAAGAGCAAATGACCCTAGCAATGTCACTCACCAAATAAAGCTTAAGGGCAAAAGTGATGTTGGAGTTAAGGCTCGAGGTTTCTTTAAATCTAGCCACGACATTTGCTTCAAATTTTAAGGACACTTAAAGGAGACCCCAGCGCAATAGCATGCCAACTCTCTCTTGAAGGCGACCATCCTAATGCATTTCGCACTAGGTCCTAGTTGGCCTTTTAGGTTTAGGGCAAAAAAGGGGAAAATTTATGAAGGAATGGTTTAAGGTTGATCAACTAGGATTAGGACCCAAAGCCTTGACAAATGGGATAAATGGAGTCAAGATTGTCTTTGATGAAGGAACTTCGCTCTATCAAGGAGTCGTATGCAACTTTTCGCTAACCCTAATGAGGCAGCGACTAAGCAACAAAGGAATTTATACTTCGCTTTAGCAAGAGATGATGGAGTTTCAAGGTTTGCAAGACAACACCAACCTCTAGGAACATTTATTCACCTTATCTTAACATGTAATGCATGCAATACTTCAAAATCCCAGTGTTTTCATGACTTTACTTCTTAATTAGGGCACATTAAGATTGTGACAGACATTCGAGACATTAATCATGTAACAAAGTAAAGAAATAGTATCAAAATAGCACTTACAAGAGAAAGCGAATATATCCATCCATCATTTTTTGCAATTAGAAGCTCCAAGGCAAGAATAGTGAAAATCCAAACATCAAAATGTGTCAATAACTTCCAATTTTGTCAATTGCAGGTCTAAATTATTTTACAAGGGAAAATCCCAATCCAAATGATGATGAGATACAAATGAGCCTCATCATCTATTTATATAAGTCACAAGGAGTACTCAGCAAGCCATCCTAATGAGGCCGAAATGATAGAAAAATGGTGCAAAAGGGTCATTGGAAAGCCTAGATAAGTCCTCCATGTGCTGAGATGAAGAGGAGGACTTTTGTAATAATGACTGAGGGGGTGGCCCCTTAGTTTCCAAGCAAAACATCTACGGTGCTCCCAAGTGGTTGTGGGGCACAGTGAATGATCTCATGGGTCTCCAACTAGATCAAACACGGCAATGCTCCATCAATAAGGGTTAGAATGATGATACAAGCCCTCCCATGTCTCCCCGAGTGAGACAAAACACCATCTGAGCCCTACATCAACTGCCAAGTGTTTGGTGCAAGAATGTGGTTAGTCGGGCAATGTGGCTCAACTGCATCATCATCTTCGTATGATTGGGGCACGAACAAGGAAAATATGGTGCTAAAGAAGACCATGGCATGGCAATCAATGCTTTGTTGTGGAGGAGGTGCATGGCTCTCAACGCTCACCCTACAAGTGCCATCATGACCCTCTCGCAGGCTTGGATCCTGTATAGGGAGACCAAGCCCAAGATGAAGATCCACATGCAATCCTGTATAAGATCTAATGCATCCCCTCACCTTCAAGTACAACAATTCATTAGAGCAATTGAGTAAATAAGCGTGCAAATCAGGGGCACAAGTGAATACATCATAGTGGCATGCCCTTCCAAGTCGGATTTAGAATGTACAAGTGTCCCCAAGATCATGAGGGAGGTTAATAAAGGAGCCTATTAGGTGGTTTCAACCTCTAACGGAGTGATAGGTCGATGGTACATTTGCCAATTGGCAGGTGTCATGTGACATAATGTTGGAACGTGGTGAGGTAGCAAGAATGGCTCCCAACCGCATTGCATGGTACAAGGGTAGCTATAATGAGGGAAGCCCACACATGGGTGTACGAATGTAGGAGGTTGCAATCATGGTACATGAGTTACCTCGGCCTTTGTTTTTCTACCCTTCTTCATATGCCTTTTGCCTTTTATTGCTTTTTCTTTCCTTCAACAGCTCCGGGCTCCAGGGAATGAGAGCATGATGTGTATGATAAAACAGTGAATACCTTCCAAGATTGGGTAATTCATCGACCACCAGGGGTTGGGACAATCATGGGTTCCTTAATGATGCAAGGGGCTCGCATAGGGGGCCTAAGAACTAGGGTGATGGCCATGATGATAGGGGGTAGAGCTCATGTTTGGCTTTTGCCCACGCACTAAATTTTTATGTTCCGACCCTCTTTTGCATTTTATGGTACATTTCCTGTTGTAAGTGGCCAAATTATGCTTTTAACTTTCTTTTTAGCTACATCAACCTCTGGGGCATCGTTCCAAGCCTGACCCAAAGTGTGGACAAGGGGAGGGGGTGCCTAACTCCTTGTGGACCCAATGGACAAATGTGGACCCGGATGGGGGAAGTGCAAAAAAGGGTTAAAATGAGCGAATGGGAGTGATGTACATGGTGTCGACAAGTGGGACCACGCGATCAAAATTGGGGTTTCCCATGTAGTGCCATTCCTAAGGCTAGTAGCCAATAAAGGAGATCCCACAGGACTAGGATACAAGATTAACCACCAATTTGGGACAAGGGAACAAGAGTATAGACCAAGCACATTCTTTCCGCCGAATCCCCCCACTAATCCTTGTCCAAATGTGGCCAAGATAAGCAAGCAAAAACACCCAATTACATAACGAAAAGCCATACCTTCAAGGTTAGAAGGCCCACCTTCAAACATATGATCATAACAAGTGGACGAGGACACATGACGGTTGGCTCAAGTGGCAGAGAATGGTGGCACATCCAGCTATCTGGTGGTTGCAAGGGGTTGTTGGTTGTCAGCGGAAGAAAAATCTAGGAGAAAAATTTCTCCTATGGGTGTCACCCACTGGTGTTGGATAACATGTCCAAAAGTGAAGAAAAATACCAAGAAATTAATAACTGGAGACAAATTCATTATCTCTTCCAAGTCACAAAAGACAAGATAATATGTGACATTCAAGTTCAATGCAAGGATCAGTTGGAAGGTCGATTGGGCAGTCGAGTCATCACACAAGTTGTGGACCTCCAACGGTCGAGTTCGCAAGCAATTTAAAGGGTCGAGTTGCACACATCAACACGCTAAAATCCTCAATTTCCACACACAGTTTGAAGGGGCAGTTTATGTTTGAGTTTTCTTAGTCATTGTTGGAGTATGTATCCAATCCCATCTTCACTTATCTACACCTGTTGACAACCAATACTAGTCCAGCATCCATGCAGTCAGGTAGACAATCCATGCACAACTCTCTAGCAGCCTACAAGTAGTTCTAATTCGTATTGTTGTTGACACTCTTCGAGCGCTCTGAGTTAGCTCAAATTTTGTGGGACTTTGCTCCCCTTTCAACTCCACTCGAAGCACACTTGTACTCAGCATGCATTCAACCAGCCAAGAGAACATACACGTAGCTCTAGTGAGGGATACTCACAAGCCTATTGAGGGATTGATTTGTTGCCACTTCACCAACACATCAGCCAGGCCTGGAGGTCAAATTAGCATTGGGATTATCTCCTCATTGACATTGGGATTTGCTCCCTTTTCTTGTATAAATATGCCCATTGGGCTCATTGTTGCCCAATAATGCTTGTCATACCCTGTCAAATTAATTCTTTCTTTTAATAAATTTTGAAAAGTATTTGGGGTTATCTTGGCTTGTATGGTGGTGAATATTATGGTGTATGAGGTAACATTGTACATTCCCATTGTTTTCGATGTTCTTGTTTGAATGAGTTTTCTCACTTGCTTGCACTTATTTGCATCTCAACCTAAAGGCAATATTGCTTAGGGAGGATGAACTACAACTATTTGTAGTTCCACTTAGGCTTGTTTCTTTTCTAGGTGCGACTTAGGCTTGTGGATTCTCGGTTGAATCACCTCCCAAATCATGTCAATACAAGGGCAAGTGCTCTTGGTAATAATTGTGGTATTGCAAGGATTCGATTTATTGCGTGCAGGTTGTTGAATACTTGGAGTTTGGGAACGTTGTTGGCTAGACCAGCCCACCCATGTTAGCCAAGAAGCCACGATACGAGTTGCCTTGATTCCACCATTGGACCTTCAAGAGGATCAAAAGAAAGGCTTCAAAGCGCACATATTACTTCTTCCTTTCATCCTCTTCAATTCAAATTTCTTTGGTTACTATTTTGTGCAAGTATTGAAAATATGAGCTATAGGGTCCAAGTTTAGGATTGCTATACCAACAGTGGTCCCATTTGCAACAAGAGGGAATGAGTTTGCTTATTTCCTCTTGAGCAAATTAGAACAATGCTTTGTTGATTTAAATCCATTATATTCCAAAAAATTCATTCTAACACATGTTGAATTTCAACATTTTGTTTTCAAAGTTTCCACTAGCTATTGATTGACTTCTTTACTCGTTGTCTCTCAAATAGATTCACGAGTGGTGATTATTGGCATCAAGGACTAGCTTTTGGGCACCTTATTGGGGGTTGATTGCTAGGCAAATTCACAGACATCTTTGGACTGCCTTTTGGCAGATTTGGTGGGCAGTCATACCATTTCTTAGCCAGTCCTTAACGCACCTTATTGGGGGTTGATTGCTAGGCAAATTCACAGACATCTTTGGACTGCCTTTTGGCAGATTTGGTGGGCAGTCATACCATTTCTTATACAGTCCTTAGGGCTGATAAGGGCAGACTTTGACTGCCCTGCTTTCCTTGATTTTGGCACAAACTTTTTGACAAGGTGAGGGCAGCACTTGAATTTAATTCCTGGGCACCTAAACCCTCTTGAAATTTCCTCATTCATTGGGAGAACCTTCAAGGAATTTCCCCTCTTGTAACACTTTGCAATAGATCCCATTTGGTTATAAGGGAGCCTTTTGGTCTTTGATCTTGATCTCTTTTGTGAGATAAACCAAGCCATAAAACTGCAAACATTTGTTTAACTTATTTTTGTGACCTTCAAGTGAAGATTGAATCACATGTAACATTTTGGAAAGAGTGTCGTTTCCCCTTTGAGGTATTCACTTGTAAACTCTTTTCCAAAGGCCTCCTCATCCCTCATTTTCATAAGAGGGGCCTAATTTAATAAAAGAACATTTTTTGTGGGGGATAGGGGGTTCCTAGGGATCCCCTTCCCCATTTGGGCAAGACTCCTGAGATTGCTTGAGTGGTTTGAGAGGTTCCATTTTGGTTTTGATTTGTTCAACTAGCATAGAATAGATCCACACGGTAACACATCTAACCTCTCTTAAGTTACTTTCCATACATCCAATTTCTTTTACTTGATATGCAATTTCTTTAGTCATGCAACTTTATTTCTAGTCTCTCTAACTTTCCAATTTCTTTTTTACATGCATTTTAGTCTAATGTGTTGAATGATTTCATTGATTAGTGTTAAATTTAGGGAACAATGGTCTGTTCTATGCTTAAGAGCAATTCACTTCAATTTCTTTATTAGCCCAATATCAATATCCAGTTTAGCAATCACATCAACATGATAGTAAAATGCAGATAGAACAGAAACATAAACAGTAGATGACAAGCCAAGACAAGAGGACACAAGATGTGGCACGAATTGACAATTTGCTGGGCAGCGAAATCTGCAGCTACAGGGCTGCAGGGCCGAAACTTTTGACACGGATCTGAAGCAATTCACACTTTCAATGGCATCTCTGAGGTAATTTGCTGGCGAATTTAGTGGGTTTCTGAGACAGCTATTTGAAGTGGGTACAGTGACGCATTATGTGACAGTAAGGCACATCTCTGTGCTTTTCCATGAACTGGTCACCAAGCAAGGGTCCATCCTGGGATACCGAAATCCACCCTGAACACAGCATATGAAAAGGAAAGAATTGTTCTGGCACAGGAATTTGGTCTGAGGTTGATTACAGTGGTTTGGGGTATGTTTCCAATCCAGCAGCAAGGCAATCTCTGAAGTTGTTCTGGTCTACAATTGGTCTTATAACCAGCACGCAAGGAATTACAAGGATCAACCACCTAAGTACCAAATCTGTGGACAACATCAGGATCACTGGGAACCTCGGTAGTCAGATTTCAATAGCATAACAATAGTAGATAGCTGTGGCAGACTTTGGGTAAACTATAACATGACTTTAAACTGTACTGGTTATGGATTTGCTGCAGCCTGGCCTTATAAATCAACACAGAATTGAAGATTGGATATACTCATTGATTGTTGGTCAGACAGCCCTAGAGTAATGTGATCTGATTGAAGTATTACATTAATGTGAAAATCTTGTTTGAGGCATGCATAGAGAATAACTGTTATGAATCAATATCTGCAGTATGAATGTGTGTTTACTTCTATTGCATTGAAAGGGAAGTAACCCTAGCCAGCTTTAGAAACATGAAGGGAAAAAAATTACCCTAGAATATCTCAACCTCTCCCTACCATTCTATTTCTTTTGTCTACTTTGATTCAAAGGAATGAAAAACTGTTTATGGAAGAGAATAGGTCACCCACTGCTCTTTTCTGCAAACTCAAACAATACCTCTGATAACTGCCAAAGCCTAAAAAATATCTTTCAGAAAGATTAATAAGCTTGCAATTGATTCCTTGAAGATAAATGGGTTCCTTGACAAAACCACCACAGGGGGTTCCAGACACTGGCAAGGCTGGAGGGCAATACACTTTCAGAAGAAAACAAAGTAAAATTCCAGTACGGCATGGGGATCTGAACCAACAATTGGGCAGAAGAACGGGCAGTTTTCAATCTAATGTCAATAGCCTTGAGCAGGAAAATCCAAAGGTTACACATATATGGAGATTCACAGCTTTTCTGTCAGTGGTTATCTGGGAAAGTTCAGGTGAGAAATATAACCCTCATGGCTCTGGCAAACAGAGTAGAACAGAAGTCAATGAAATTCAAAAGGATCTCTTTCCAACACACTTATAAAGGAAATAATAAGGGGACAATATGGCAAAAGAAGCCACATTACTAACAGAAAGGCAACTTCTCACTTGGGATTTGAGAGTTGGACAGGCAGGCCCCAGAACTTCCTGTCACAATGACTGATAACAGAATCTCCAGCCAACCCATGTTTTTTGACTTATTGTAAAGTGGATGGACATTATCGAGATTTCTATCTCATGCAAACTTTGAATAAATTATGGAAAAGGAATATATGTTTATATACTAGCAGACTATCAGGACAATGGCAATAATGTAAATTTCTGTATAATTTTTGTTTTTGCTCATGGAAGAAGTATTAGTTGTAACTCTTATATTATTAATAAATGTTACCGACTTTTTCTAAAGGAAATAAGAGGAATCAGAAATCAAGACTTGAATTAATTACACTTCTCAATTTGGTTTTTAAATGTAAGTGGAGACTTTATTTAAGAACATCACAATTTTATGAATATGAAAAAATTGGATATCAAACACTTTGAGATGAACAAAACAACCAAACAGTAAGATAGGTAATAAGGTTTTTACCCGGATGATCTGAATGCCAACTATCCATCCAAGATATATTTGTAGGTATTAACTCATTTTTCTCACCACCATTAGCAGTTTGTATAGTCGAGTTGCGAAATAAATTCCCACTTTCTTGTTCATCAGAAGTTTTGCATACTCCAGTTGCATGACTATAGTGCAGATCCCGGTGATCCTTATTTGATGTGGTAGTTAGAACAAAATCATCTGCAAAGATCAATATACCCATCAACCCATAGTTCAGCAATTCAATTCCAAGAAGTATTTATCATGGTAATCTATGTCAGATAGAGAAAGTTCACAGAAACCAGGAAAACAAAATATAGAAAAAAAAAACAATAATAGGCATTACAGCAATTAACTTAAAAAGAATTGTTAAATCATTCTCTCGTGATAAATTGATAGAAACAAAAAAGAACTTATCTAATGCATACATAATTACTCTGGACAGGCAAACCTCTGACAGAAGGAGTAGGACTCAGAATACTTATCAGCTGTTAGCAATATATCCTGGAAACGTTTTTGTTTAGGAACTATTGTCACTTCCTTGTGTTTAAGATTCAAGTGGTACAAAGATAACTATCCCAACATCTTCACGACTACTACAAGTATAGCCTTGAGGAAATTAGCAATTCATGCCCTTCTAACAGAAAAGGATCATTCCATACCTAGCATTCATTTCAAGCATCCAACAAAATGAGGAATAACGTGGTAAAAATGACTTCGCTTGATCCTTAGCCAAGGTGAGGCGCCTGAGTGGCTGAAGCATCAAGAATTAACCTGGATCCTGCCTGGTCAAGTCTTTAAATTCTTGGGAATCCCCTTTGTGCTCCATTGATCACTAACATTGATCACTCTTCTTTCTCAAAGGAACAAAAGTTGCCTCTCAAAACATTAGAGGGGAAAAAAGGCTCCCTACTTCTGGAAAAGGAAATGGAATGGCTTATAAAAATTAGGGCACTACGGCTCCAAGCTGGGGATGAAAATTCCAAATATTTCCACAAAATTACCAAACATAACAAAGCCATTAACACAATTTGGGAAAACTCCAAGTTCAATGGTTCCATCGCCACTACCTTCAAAGAAATTGTTGAGGAAGGTTATCATTATTTCTAATCCATCTTGAAAAAGGATTCCAAAGCAAGCATTGGCAATTCTTCAAATTGCAAACATTATTCCAAGATTCATTGATGAGAAAGGAAATGAGGTACTGATGTCAAAAGTATCTAAGGCAAAACTTCGATCAATCTTACACAACTTTCAAAAAGATAAGAGTCCTAGTCCTAGCTTACCTATAGAGTTCAACCTTGAATGTCACAATTTCATAGGAGAGGATTTACTAAGAGTGGTTAAATGTTCTAGGATAACCAGTCAAATATTGGCCCCTTTTAACTCAACCTTCCTTCATCACACCCAAAATCGAACAAGCCCACTGCACTTGATCAATTTAGACCCATCTCCTTATGTAATAATATCGACAAAAAATATCAAAAATCATTGCCCTTCGACTAAAGCCCATTCTCTCGAATCGCATATCTTTTGAATAATTTGGTTGCTTGGAAGATCATCAAATCCATGAAGCCATAGTGCTGACACAAGAAGGATTGCACTCTATTCACATTTTGACATAGTCGATTAGCTTTATCTTAGACTCCTACACTTGGGTTTCTGTCCAATGTTTATGGGTTGGATCTACAGATACATTAGTAGCTATTCTATGGCCCTTCTGAGAAATGGTTCAACCTCTGCTTTCTTCAATCCACAAAGAGGGGCTTAGACAAGGTTTTCACCTTTCCCTGCTTCTTTTCTTATTGGTCATCAAAGGCCTTAGTAGAGCCATCCTTAACGGAAAAAGAAGGAATCAAATATCGGGAATAAAGATCAACTAGGATTGCTCGCTCACACATCTGTTTTTTGTTGATGATATCATCATTTTCCTTAGCACAGACCTAATTGGTCTTCAGAGCATAATGCCATTCTAGACATTTTCTCCATCGCTACGGGTATGTAGATAAACCAAGAGAAGTCAGCTCAATATGGGAATGCCTGGTAAGAGCTAGATTCGGGAATATATCCAGAATCATCTCAAAAGATCCCTTGCCCCTAGGTAGCCCACTACAATATTTGGGTTACCTTTTAAAACCAAGTAACTACAGAAAAAAGGATGTACATGGCTACTCACAAAAATTGAACTCATAATTAGAGCTTGGTGTAACAGGTGACTTTCAAGGACTAGAAGATTGGTTCTATGTAAGGTGGTTATCAAGAACATTCGTGTTTACTGGGCCTCCTTATCCTGGGCTCCTCTAGGCATACTTCATATGATAAAGGAGCTTTCATTGCATTTTCTATAGGCAAGGAAACAAGAGAAAAGGCCTTTTGCTTTGCCTGCATAGTCCACTATTGCTATTTCAAAAGCCCTGCGGGGATGGGGCCTAGAAAGAACCTTCCCTAGTTTTCCAAAGCCTTAGCGGCAAAAGGTGTTTGGAATTGATAAAAGGATTAAGCCTTTGGTCACATGTTATGGTGTAAAAATATGTATCTCCTTCCACTACTATTGATTGGATCCAATCCCCAAAAAAATCTGCACAAAATGGATCCATCATTTGGAAAGCTATAATCAACTTTTTCAACATCATTAGGTAGGGCATCAGATGGAAAATTGGGAATGCTACTACGATTCTCATTGAAAGGATCCCTAGATTGGCATCCAAAAAGCACATCTTCTCTCAGCCCCACTGATTCAAAAACTAAATGAACAAGGTGTTTTTTTATCTCCATCAAGTCTCCAACAAATTTGGGCTTGTGGTCGCACAAAATTGGAGCTCCCTGAAAGTTCTAAATTTGGAAGAAGACATCACTGCAGAATGATTGTCCTACATTAGATCTCTATAACAATCCCTTGTCACACTATCTACCTCTGAAGACCTGATGGTTTGGTCGAAGAGCCCCTCTAGAGAATACACTGAAAAGTTTGGTTACCTCTCTTTCGCACTTTTGCCGAATGACCAACATCCTCCATGGTGGAGCGAAGGGATTTGGAAATTCCATTGCCCGCCTAAGACAGCATTTCATGTGGTTGCTGCTAATGAACAAAGCCCCTGCCTCGGACATTCTCCAAAACAAACCTTTGTGGCCCTAGCAAAATGTTCACTTTACCTTGAGAAAGCTGAAACTATACCAAATGTTTTCATTAAATGTCCATTCCCGAAAGCTGTTTGGAAAGAAAAGGAAAGAAGAAATAAACAAATTTGGCAAGGGGAATCTATTGAAGGCTGCCTCAAATCATGGCTTGAAGCAAAACCAAAAGCACCCCTAAAAGCACTGCCCTTGATAGTAAATTGGGGAATACGCCTGGAAAGAAATCAGGTTATTTTTGACAATCAAGGACAATCATACATCTGAGAAGCCATCCACGGTCTCGCTCTTCAGGAATCCATCCCACTTCGCACAAAACCTCAGCATACACAGAACACATCCAAGGTGGTCATTCAAAACGATCTCCCCTAGGCGTTTTTTGATGGAGCAGCCCAACATAATCCAGTTATTGGGGGTACTGAGGGTATTCTCTCTGTCAGATGTGCACCACTTCTCCTTTACATGTAATATTGGCCGTTTTACAAATAATTATGCTGAGATATTTGCTTTAAAACTCATCCTACAACTTGCTGAAATTTTACACGTCCCCTCTCTGTGTCCTTATGGCAACTCCAAGCTAGTGATTCATTGGATGAAGGGCTCTGCTAGAATGAGAAATCACACTATTCTCCCTATTTATCAGAATGCTACTCAAAGAAAGGAAAGGTTCACTCACACTACTCTCACCCACATCTACAGGTCACAACACAAAGAAGCAGACACACTTTCAAAAACAGGATTGGAAATGGACAAAGGAGTGGAGAAAGTCAAAGAAGACCTAGAAGGCCATGTCATCAGACATATTCACAGCCCATGGGATTGATTAATATCTATGCTCTACTTTTATACATATATTATCAGTAGCAAAGAGCCCTTTTTTAATTCATACAAATTTGGCGCAGAAATGATGGCCAAAGAAGCTCTTTTTTACTTTTTTTTGTTTCTTCTCACACGTTGACGAGCATGGTTTATAGCAGAACTGTACAATTTGACTGTTATGACTCATGAGCTACATCAATAGTTTTTATGGGGACATTTATGGACTGGAAAAGCGGCAAGCACATCACAACAAACAAAAAACTTTGCAAAGAAAGCTCTTGGATAAATTTTTTGTTGTTTTGAAGACATGTGATGATACAAAAACAAGCAGCACAGAACTCTGGGCCTAGGGCCATTTGAATGTCTTGGCATATGCCATATACACAATGTATTTTTATTTTGACTATAAAAAATGTGCCTTTTTTACTTGGAAAAAAAAATCTACCATTTGTAATTTATATATGATACTTTTAAGTAATAATTAATCTAAGCTATTAATTATTTTAAATTTTTATATAGTTTATTATAAACTTTATAATATATAAAACTTAGAACTTATATATTAAAAAAGCTAAATTTAATTTTAAAGTTTATACATTGCCACAATGTTTATATATAAATAAAATTTAAATTAAAAATTTAATATAGGTTAAAAGTAATTTTACAATTTATAAAATTTAATTTTAATTTATATTTATATTTAAACTTTTATATATTTAGCCGTCTGAGTTTACGTATATTAAAAAAACAAAACAAAATTTGAAACTGCAATAGATCCCCAGATCCCCATCCATGTCCCCAATTCACGCAGTCTGTGATCTCTCCCCATTAAGGCGGACTGTGATCACTTCCAATTCGCATTGTCACCCCTCAATCCCCACAACCAATTGCCAACAACTTCAAGCTGCGTACGAATGTTAGGGTTGAGCAAATTCATACCTACGAGGGAGGTTCACTGGATGATTGACAGGGTCAAGTTGTATCACTACATGATCCTCAATGGAAGAAATTGCAGAGGAAATTCCTAAGTTTTTGTCAATTGACGTTCTAAATATGTTTCATTTTTAACAATCTATTTTACAAGCGGATCCTAGATGGATATAGGGGTATCCAGATCCAATTCGGGGCTCCGCAGATCTATTCCCCTAGGTAGAGGAATCGGTAAAATAGACAATATGATACAGTAACCACCCATAAGGATTAAAAGCAAGTTACACAATAACAAGCACGCAATACAACAAAGGTAAGCTACCATACAACAAAAATCATGTCATGCAGTGAAACACAAGTTGAAAAAGTTTTGTACAACAGAAAGCAAGTAGTGCTACACAAAGTAAAATAGATCATGAAGATGAGCAAGCTAGAAAATCAACCCATACAGCTATAATATTCTTGATTCAAGTGATTTCAATAACCTTAATACAATCAATTTCCTCGTGGATGTTGACAAGAAGGTTGCATTATGAAAAGTTATTTTTTGGCTGGCTTGGATGACAAAAAATCCAAAAGTCCTATTACAATGGAGGCTATGAGCCTGATTCCAGAACCTGGCTTTCTGGAAGGGGCAGAGAAACTTATAGAGCAGTTCAAACCTCTTGTGGTAATGTTTTTTCAATTGATATGATGCTCTTATCATGGTAGCAACAATTGACAGTGGTTAAATAAAAACAAAGGTCAAAAGGGGCTTTTTGCTAGAATGTCATGATATAGGAGGAGAAAGTAACACAGATGAAATCATCTTGGAAGGCAGAATGATGTGTTATTTGATAGACAATACAAGTGAAAACCAATGGGCAATGAAGGAATGAATGATCACAATACAATATACAGAAAGCCAAAAAACAAGGTAAAATGTAGAAAATTAGATGCAAGAGTGATGAGCCCAGCCAAAAGGAACGAAAAAGTGGATTAAATGTAAGAAATGGAGAAAAAAAGAGGACTAGAAGTAAGATTTGACAAAGGGGAAGCAAAAAGCGGAGAGGAGAAGAAAAGTAAGCTCATTGTGAAACAGAATAGTGAAACAATTTCAATGTTTTGTGCTTACTAGATATGATTTTTGAGACAAGTAGGTTGTCTTGTACCTAAAGCGGTTTAGTCTTTGTTTTCAAGTGTTCTCCCATAACTGAGCACAAGTTTTATTTTCTCAAAGTTATGGTGAAAAGGTAAAAAAGGCCAGTGATAGACAAGGGAAACAGCAACAACAACACTAGAAAGGATGAAGAAATCATCACTTGTAAACATAGAAAAATAAATTGGTTGTTTTTGTGAATATGTTGAGAGTCAAAGACCATATTATAAGCTTTGACTACTCAATACAATCGATATACCATCAAATAATGGAGTGACAATGTCATCGTTGCTCTGCTATCATACATTGGGATGCATCCAATTTTCAATTGTGAAGTAGCTACAACCTAACAATCCTCCAATCCTTGAGCAAACCAGCGCATAACTTAGGTATCCACTCAACACCAAACCAAAGTTCAACACATCAACACCTTCTAATCAAGTCAAGGACATAACAACAACAAACTTGTGCCAAGATTAATGATCTCTTCAAAATTGTTAAAGCAGGATTTTTTTAACACACGCCAAGTAATTCACACCAGAGCAGCTGCCACAGGAGTTTCCTTATGTCATGTTCCCAACTTTTGTGCATGCAAAAATTACTATGGAGTTTTTGCAAAATTTTGGAAATATTAAAAAGGAGAAATATTATTTTGTGAGAGAAAGGAGAAATGATTATTTTAATGGGATGGCGGCAAAATAATATTTTATTGGAGGAGGAAGGCAAAATATCATTTTAATGGAAAATGGTGGAAAACTAATATGTTAGAGTGAAGGAAAATTAATATTTTATTGCTGAATGACAGCAAAATAATATTTTATTGAGAAAGAAGGCAAATTACCATTTTATTTAAAATCGCAGCAAAAAGTCTCCAAGTGGAAAATGGCCCCCTCCAATAAAATTATAGGGAAAAAGGGAGAATCTAGAAGATAGGATGCTCAATGGAGAATTATAAATAGAAGATTGGGCTCAATTGGAAGGCATTCTATTCTGTCATTTCTATTTGACATTGTGAAGAAGCTCGAGCATTTCAAGAGTTTCAAGCAAAACTCATTCATTAATTTCAATGGACTTCAAATGCCACCCTAGTTAGCTTGTTGGGCAGATTATTTCAGACCTTCCATTGTGCTTATTGCAGGGAATCTACATCATTTGAATCAATTGTTTGCAGGGCCATACCATCTCCAAGCGGGTCATTTTCATCTCTTCCAAGAGAGTCAAATACCAATCTTTTCAAGGTCAAAATTTGAAGGGAATTTGCCAAGACCAAGGATACAAAATTGGGAAAATTCTCCACTCATTTTCCAGATCAAATCATCCACCAAGGCCATAGATCCGAGTTGTTTAGCAGCCACAGGATCGAGATTTATATCAGATTTGAGGGCCAGATTTATATCATATTTTCAGTGGAGATTATATCAGATTTGAAGTCCAAATTTATATCAGATTTTCAGTGGACATTTATATCAGATAAGACTAGATTTATATCAGATTTTCAGTGGAGATTTATATCTGATCTGATATCAGATTTATATGAGATTTGATGTCACATTGGCCACTGGTTTATTGTTGTAGCACACCTATAGGTCAAAGGGCGTATCAGCCTTCTCAAATGATCAGTCTTCAGTTTCCTATCAGCTATATATTGGCAGCCATACATATCAGGTTCCTTGCTCTTTGTGCATTGTAAATTTGTCCAAATCATTATGAATTAAATGTAATTTTGTGGGCGCATATTTCTGAGTTTATTTTGAAGAAGAGATAACATTTCAATGGTTGTTGCACGCACATTTTAATGATAAATACCATTATGGGTGCTATGTAATTTCTGTCTGAGTTGAGATGTTTATATCAGCATCTATTTGATCTTGTGCTATCTCATTTTTATGTGCTATAACAACAGAAAACAACTACAGCCAATAGAAGACAAACTGTTTAATAAATGACACCTACAGTATCACACCAAAAAAAGGGATCACACCTACAACATTACCTTCCATTGTTTGACCAAAGACTTCACTGGAAAACTTTATAACTCTGAAAAATATAGTGCCCATTTGGGATTTTTTTCCCAAGATAGAACATTACAGTGGTATCAGAGCATGATCTTGGCCAGCTGTGGGGAAACTAGCAAGATCATGGAGGTGTAGGCATGCATCCACAGTGATGGGTGAAACTATGGACATTCAAGTGATGCAAGGAAGATGGAGTACACAGAGGATCATGGAGGAGATCAACGGAAACAATGAGATACTAAAAGAAAACGATGAAAAACTAAAAGAATGATCGGCCCAGTTGAAGCCATCCTCATCATTATGATTAAGACCCTAGAATTAAGCATGCCACAGGGATGAAGCCATTTCACCTCTGGGGATAGTTGACGAAATCAGGGCACCATACCTCCTCAAAGGGAGTGGACAGGAGTCAGTAGAGGGACAATTAGAGGGTGAGACCAGGAATCACTCTTGTTGGTGTACACCTGGCTTTAGATATCAAGAGCATGAGGAGGAGGTTGGGCATGAGGTTGATGGCACACAGGAGGAGCATGTAGATATACCTGGAGTGACGCAGGAGTCGCCCTAATTGGAGATTCCTTTGATAGCTCCGGTTGAAACATTGGTGGATACTGTCGAGCATACATCCGTAGGGCCATCTATTAAGGAGGTATCCATTGATGAAGTACCTAGAGTTGTGCGTGAGTTTCCAAATGATGGCCGCCCACAGTAGGTTGATGAAGTGCCAAGAGACACAGAGGTATCCACCATTAATGAGGTGCTAGGAGACATATCAACCATAGATGAGGTGCCTAGAGACACGGAGGCATCCAGAGTTGCGACCGAGCTTACAGATGATAACCGCCAACAGCAGTTTCAACGGCTCCAGGCCGACCTTCTAACATTGAAAAAGAAGGTCATGACTGTCTGAGAGACCATTCTGCAATAGAATGAGGAGCTGGAGGGCATGAGAGTGGTTTCCGCCCAGTCAGTGGCCAAGTTGACTTGCATTGGGGAATGACTGACGTCCCTAATGATGCAGCTCGAGGGGTGTACATTGGAGTGTCAGAGCAACAATCTTTAAACCTACATAGTTGGGACTTGTAGCACTAGTGGGTTGCCTCTACACGATGGAGAGAAAGAGGCAGAGTCACCTCGATAGATTTTATCTTCCAACCATACCAGTGAGATGCGCAGGGTGCAACATTCGCAGGATGGAGGGCTAGTTCTGTGTACGGGAGTTCATGCATATGTTACCTCTCTTAGGATTGGATGGCAAGAGATTCTGATTTGGTACCCGATGGAGTGGGTTGGACTTATGGAGATGGTCATAGTCAGGAGTGAAACTCAGCAGGAGCTCCTAGACATTGTGGAAACTGAAGGCCCAAGTTGGCATTGGGATCTAGGTGGGGCCTCCTACCATATACTCGAGACACAAGATGACAGATGTTGGGATCCAAGTGGGATTCCCTACCAGATCATGGATTTGGCTAGTGAGGGTATTGGCAATGTGACAGCTTTGATGACAAAGCAACCACACACTTTCGAATCTCCATCAGCATTAGTGACGGGTTGGATTGACAAGGGAGTAGGAAGATTCCGTGAGTTGTTTGGGCATATTGGTTGTGCATGGAATCACAGGGTGAGCAGCATACTCTGCCAAGGGATGGTAGGAGGAGATGGCAACGGCAGGCTACCAAACAGGGCATTGCATGGAGACAGTGCTCTCTCATTGGTATATTGGACACAAGAGTTCCTGAGGATAGGCACAGTAGTGTCATTCCCATCAGCCTGTGATAGGCCAACTTCATTCCAGGCAACAACACATTGATCGCCCTCCTTAACTATTAACAAGGTTAATCATTTGTAATTGCCTCCTTTGATGATCATCCAATCTTGTTTGAGAGAATAATTTCGGCAAAATCACATAACAAATCATTTGTCGACGCGTTTCGAACCAACCAATGTGGTTCGAACCAAATCATTTGTAATTGCCTCCTTTGATGATCATCCAATCTTGTTAAATATGTATCATTTGTATGTGTAAATGTTCTTAACTTTGTCAATTAGATATAGATTGGGTGGTTAAGAGGAGAATTCGTTATCCTCTACACCACAATTCAAATCCCACTTGTGACATGATTGCCCGCTATGGGCCAATTGGGGTTGGCAAGGTACCACCATCATACTCTCACTTAAGTGCTTGAGAGAGGGACGAGATGTTCAAAAAAATGGTATTCAAACTCACAAGTCAAATATGGTTAGAAATATTATGAATAAAATATATATATAAATAGTAAAAATAATGTAAATAATAATAATAATAATTATTATTATTATTATCCAATTTTAAGGTCATAGCCAAGCCAGACCCACATTGGTGTATGAGATCCCCTTGTTTGTGGGACAAGGGACCTACCTCCACGCAGTGATTTGGCTGCTAAGTCTACAAACGCATACATACTCTACCTCCTCTGGTTTTGAACCTGTGACCCCTCTTAGGAGGGAACACATGCTCTTAACCATTAGGCCCACTCAAGCTAATATTCGCAGGTGGGCTAATTTTCTATGCTTTTTCCAACAACAAAAAATATTCATTAATTTTGATTTTCTTCTAAAGTAATTCGCCAAAATTTTATATAGAGACTATATGATCTTTCTACAAAAATATTGCCAAACATTGTAAAGATTGCATATTAAAGACTAAGGAGATTCACCAAGGTTTCTAAACTTTAAAATAAATTTCCATCCTAAAAATTTTCCCTACACTCAAGCTGTATAATAATGAATAATGATTGATTAACTAATAATTAGTAGTGAAGAGGCATGTCTCTATGGACATGATCGTTCGTGAAACCTACCTAGCTATATATACGGGACACTCAATTATAATCAAATCATCATCTCACTTGTATTCAAATATTATAATATAATATATTATTGTCCTATCATGGTTGTTTATATATTTCAGATCTTCTCAAGTATTCGGCTGCATATACAAACGTTGTTCGTTACATTGGTATCAGAGCTATTCGATCCATTGGCCGCTCAACCACTGCAAAGAACTAGTCTGATTTGGTCTTTGGCCATCCATTTTCGTCAAACTTGTTGTCATCGCAATTCAAGTGTTTCACTACATAGTTAGAGTTTCTCCATTTTGACAATTTAATTATTCAAGCCTTTGGGCATTAGAAATTAAATTTAAATTAAAAAAAAAAAAAGGTCAAAATAATAAAAAATAAAAATAAAAAGAAATAAGGAAAGAGAGTTATATAAAGAAAAAATAAGAGATTTAAAAAAAAGGTCAAAATAAAACTAAAAAGAAAAAAGGAAAGAGAAAGTTATATAAAGAAAAAAGAAGAGATTTAAAAAAAGATATAAAAGTATCATTAAAAAAGAGAGAAAAAAAATGAAGTAAAAAGTTCAAAAAGAGAGAACAATTAAAAAGATTATATTTAAAAAATATATAAAATTATAAATAATAAAAGGGGAAATAACTAAAAAAAAATCAAAATAAAAGTTATATTAAAAAAACATTTAAAATTACGAAGAAAAAAAAACTATATAGAAAAAAAATTATATAACAAAATATGTGTGTGTGTGTGTTGCCCGACGAGATGCCACAGCAAGCACCATCACTGTTGAACTTCGGCCGACGACCGAAACCACTACCCAACGACTTACCTGGTTGTCGCAGGCCTGCCTATCGTGTGCAACCACCTACATTCTACACCGATCTGAAAAAAACAAAATAAAAAAACAAAAAACCCACAACCTTGTTGCTAACTATTACCTCTGTGTGGTGCCATTGTTGCGCTCTTCTCTCTGTCGTTACCGATTTTTGTTCAGTACAGCATATCTACAGCACCATCGACTAATGCACCCGTGAGTTGTGAAGAAACCCTATGAAAAATTTTAAAGTGACCATCGCCATTTACGTTGAGGCAGAGTTGTCCAATTTGTGCTCTTGAGAAAAAAAAATGGAAGTAAAGGTCTATCAAGGCAAGCGGAAGCAAAATGAAAAGGTGCTTGGCAAAGATGTTGCTTGGGTTAAAATCTAATTTTATTAAAGAATCAGTTTGACATATGGTAAAAGAGAAAAGGAAATTATATTTTGATAAATTGTTAAAGTTTTGAATAAAATATCTAAGTACTTAATAAGTGTTAGTAAGTGAATACAAGACCATATAAAATTCGTAAGTGAAACCACGAAGGCACAATTGAGAGAAGGCACAAACTTAAGTTTAAAAAGTGTTTAAAGAAGGTTATCGTATGAGACAAATACCTTATTGTATAATTATTGGACACAGATAAGTAAATATGCATTCAAATTTGATAAAGAGGATTATTATGAAAAGAAATCGAATCTAAGGTTGATGATCTCCAAAATTTTGTTAAAGGAATATTAAGTTAAAAAAGGGGTGAAAAGGTATTAAATGTATATTTTTTTAAGTGTAAGTGATTAAAGTTTAAGTGATTAAAAGAAAAGTACTATTACTTGGATAAAAGTTTAAAAAAAAGGAAGATATTATTATATCACTAAAAAGAAAGCAATGGATCCTAATTTAGAAATAACAAAAGGAAGATTTTTAGAAACTTTATTTAGTTGTGCCCCAATGCTCTTTAAAATTAAGGGGACTCTTGCAAGGAAAAATGTCACTATTTCTATTTCACCAGCCGAAAGAAAAAATTATATAAACCCTAAAATCACAAACCAAATAGTAATTCCCGAGTCAAATATAATTGAAAGATTAGACTCTCTTAACAAAAAACAATAAGACATGACAAATTTGCAATTTGATTCTAGCATCCACCCATATTGCTTCGGGTGAGACTTCAGTCTGCCCACCGCGGGCTGATACCAAAAAGGCCAGTAGTGTAGGGATTTGTTTGGCTAATTAACTCTAAACCTGGGTCAGACCCCATCAATCCAACAAATGGTTCCGTTGCCAGGACCGGAATCTACATAGAGATGTCTAATGTTGTACCATTAGAATCCAACTAAGAAGGAAATTGAACGTTGGTTCAACAGAAGAATTCACGAATTCACGGCACAGCAGAACAAGAACTCATGACTGAAAAAATAAGAGTGGTTATACTGCTACTTGTACACAGAGAGCCACGAAATATTCTTCGTGTCTTTTCCTACTGAGTTGTACGAGTGGATCACGAAGCTAGCAGACAGCCAAGGAAGGTGGAAACTCAACAATCCTATTCTGTGGACCCCAGAGTTAGTGCGAAGGATGGAAGCATCGAAGGATAAGATCGTGTGCGTCATTGATCACTAACTCAATCAAATTATAGGAGGATTCATTACTAAGTTCGCGGTTGACACCTCAGTGAGCTACAGCGAGGCAGAGCTATGCTTTCTCATGGGACCGCAAGGTAAGTATGTAAAGTCCTTGAATACTTGGATTAAAATGTTATCGTGTGAAAAGAGGGTTATGCAATTACCTTGATGTTCAGGGCTACGCGAAGTGGAAAAACTTACAGGAATGAAGGAAATAAGGGCCCAGAAACTAGCCCCTTGATTTCACCTCCGTGAGGGGACAAGGAAGAACTCGCGAAGGTCTCGTCACGAAGTGTGATCCATCTAATAAGGCAAAGACATCCGTGAATACCACCACCACCCACACCACCACCAGCTTCACCGCCTTCACCTCCATCTTCACCTGTACCACTTCCGCTACCACCACGAGCCAATATGGAAAGCACGATAAAGTTGCATGTGTTCAAGGGATTGGGAAATGAGGATCCGGACCAATTTTGGTTCATGGTAAGAGCCTTATGGGAAGCACATGGAGTTACAAATGACAATATAAAGAAAGTGACACTGGTTAGCACCACATAAGACCACGTGCAGACTTGGTATATTAAGCACTCCAATGATAATCGAAATGCGGGAATCACGGATATCCAAGCAATGCTAAACAAAGAATTTAGCAAGCCAAAGTCTGAAGCACAGTCGATAATTGGATTCAAAGAAATCACGATGCTACTAGGTGAGACTCCTTGGGAGTTGGATCAAAGGTTGAAGTGTACGATTCACGAAGCTAATATGAATCTTACGGATGGACAACGTCACCAATGGTTTGTAGCATCGCTAACACCACACTTAAGGAGCGCGCTAACGCAGTAGAAGTTAATGACTCAAGCAGAGGCCTTAGAGATCGCAATGAGGCTGCATGAGACCCCAATGTAGGATCCTAACTTAGGAGTTCAGCAGATCCACACGCAGCTGAAGAATTTATGCTTGGAAATGCAGAGTCTAAAACTTGACAGAACGGCTCGATCAGAAGTGCACGAAGAGGTGTGGTGCGTAAAATGCAAGGGTCAGGGTCATGATAAGGACCATTTCCCGGTGTTCACAAATTACCTCGTAGGAGGAGGACCAACGTTGTTAAGACCGGAAGCACAAGCAGGACCTACCGCGGCGCCTCCTTTGTGGTGTGTGATTTGTCGAATAGGTGGAAAACACACTACAGACGACTGTCATTTATTACAAAAGTATACACAAAATTCGCAGCAATTTCTCTATAACTTTTGTAGGTTACTGGGACACGATGAGCACACTTGTAGGAGCTATGAGTTGATGATGGATAGAACTCCCACCTACAGAGTTCAGGCTGAATCGTAGCCACTAGACCAGAATGCAGAAGTGGCGCGAACAAGATTTCAAAGGTGTGGAGGAGGACCTGGAAGAGGTCGCAGTCAATTGATATGCTACAATTGTGGAGGGCCAAGACATTATGCCCGTGATTGTACGAATCTGACGCGTCCATAGTGTTTATATTGCACCTTCTTTGATCTTGAGATGGAAGATTGTCCTATGTTGATAGCTAGGATACATGACAAAGGAGCGCTACCACCTCCCTCGACTCAGAACCTACAGATGATGAAGTCTGAGCTGTGCGAAGAAGATCCAAATGTGAACATTGTGCTCCGAAGTGGAAGCACAACAAGAGATGACAAAGGCAAACAACCGGAGAATAGTACTTGGGTTCGCAAAGCACCGACGAAAGAAGTGGAGTTTGACTTCGAAAGCGCTCAGGAAACTTTCATGGAAGCTAAGAAGAGCTTCACGAAGGCCTCCACTTCAGGAAGCAAAGATAGACCAGAGCCGGAGATGGATCCATCCATGCTCACAACATTCTTGGAAACATGTATGAAGTTACTGCGCTACAGTAAAGCTGTAAAAGGATTACAGGAACTCATTAACATATACGTTGGGACCATGCCACGAGAACCACACGTAGTCTGGAAGGTTGGAAAGCATAAGACAAGAACGGGAAGAGAAATGAGGTTGACCACGCAGATTAGATAATATGAAATGGACCATGTAATTCTGGATTCAGGGTCGAATGCGAATGTTCCGTCGAAGCAAACTTGAGAGTGAATGGGGAGACCTACACTACAATGGTCTCCTATTCAGCTGCAAATGGCGTACCAGCAAAAGATAATACCCATGGGGCGATTACAGGGAATCAATATGGATATTGGGAGAGGAAGCATGCTAGCAGACTTCGAAGTGATAAAGATTGTTGATGACAGCAATCCCTACCCCACGCTCTTAAGAATTGATTGGGCCACTGACATGAATGGGGTGATTAATCTGAAGAAGTGCAAGATGATTTTTGAAAAGAAGTCACTACGTGTAGTTATACCTCTGGACCCTGCTGAAGGATCATGTTATATAGAGCTGGTGCGTGACTATGAAAGCGGTGATGATTTGGACTGCATCTATAAGATAACAGCGCGAAACCAGGATTGGGGAATCCCACTGCGAAACGACGGCTTGCATGGGAGCGCGAGAGCTCCTGTACTTCAGATTCGGATGAGGAAACAGAGCGATGGCAGAATCAGTTACATGAGGTGACTACACTGAATTGTAATATGATGACAAGGTCGCTGCGTTGTGTATCCACAGAAGTAATGGACTTGCCTACTTATGATGGCCTAAGTGAGGTAGATACCTTCTTGAATAAATTTGAAAAGGAGGTGCCAGAAAAGCAATGCTTCCAAGCTTTGAATTGGGTACTGCACGCTACGCCCGTGAGGTGGTGGGGTACGCACAGAGGGAGCTTTGATGACTGGAGCGAATTTAGAAGGATGATGCACACACAGTTTGGGAAGCCTAGAGTGCGATTCACAGATAAATACAATGGGTAGGATAATTTGTGCACACATCTAGCCAGGTGGATGTCAACATATGGAAAACAACCTACATGGATGTGCATGAACGCTGTGTTGAGAGTTATGGTCAATAAGCGTGTGTTGGGGGGATAGATGTATAGTTGGCTCTTAAGGTTGGATAGATAGTATGTGGGAAGAACAATCGCGCAGAAGGTTATCCACATGGAAGCATTTGACAAGGTGTGCAACGCATGCAATGTACAATGAAGTGGTTGGGACCTACGCATACCCGGACATACACCTTTTCTGTTGGTCGATAGAGTAGAAGCTGTAATGCCTATGGAATCTATCATGTCTAATCCGCGCATGGTGGCACTCATAGGAGTAACGGACCGTGAAGCCCTGGAAGAAAGACTCGCGCAATTAGAAGAGCTCGAAGAAGAATGATTGGGACTCGATGAAGAGATCTAGCAAGGTGATCTTAGGCTCTAAGAACTCGTGAATGAAAGAGTTCGGATGAGGGAGAAAAGTGCCATGGCTGAAGCAAGAGTCAAGAAGCTTGAGGAAGGAATAAAGGACTTTATTAACAGAAAGACTGTGGTGATAGAGTAGGATGAGCTCGAGTACATTGAAAAACTTGGTGACTACTGCCGAGAGTTTATCAGTTTGATGCATTGGATGGGACCGTATGTTATTAAGGAAATCGCGCACATGGTGGCACGGTGCAATTGGAGAATTTAAACGACAAACACTTCCCAGGAAAATTAAATGGTAGTCTGTTGAAGCCTTACACAGGTGGGCCAAGCATCTGACTAGCTGCGGGAAGCATAGTCTTAACGCTCCAGGCAGCTAAAAGGAGGCGTGGGAGTATAAACTACTCTCCCTGAGAGCTGTGTGATGTTAGGACTATGCGCAGTAGTGAGGTCTCATAGGGTCCGGGACAGCGCAAGGGTAGTTGCGTTGCCGCGCAAGTTGGCTAGAAAGTGACTGTTATAGTCACTATTCATGATGTGATGCTTGGTTTGAGACCAAATGGAGCGGGCAATAGGCATTTAAGGCGAACTTTATGGGCTAGATTTGGGAAAATCTGCTGCCAAGGGAGCATTAATGGACCGAAAGTGGGGGAAACGGTCGAATTCAAATTCAAAAGGGCTATAAAGTGCAAAGGGTTGCCCAGCAAACAACACTTGGCAATTTGAGAATTAAGCTATTGTGCGCCCATACATTCATGAACCTTGATTTGTTCGATATTTTGAAGTCAAAGGAATTATTTGAGCACTTACCTGAGCCGTTGAGAGAATTGTGGAATAGCAGTATGGTCGCACCAGAGGAAGTCATGGATATTGGAGAGATGACTGTTGAGGAGGCCGCGTAAGCCATAACAGTAGGAGAAGCCCCAAAAAGTGTTGAGATAGTCGCAGAAATCCCTAAATCGTCGCGCACATTTAGACCCAAGAAAGACAAGCAGCATATGGTATCGATGCACGTGTCCCCTAGGAATCCGTTAAGGACGAGGCTCACCATGGAAGAAAAGGGGAAGGTGATCAATTTGGAAGCCGATGAGGGGGAAGAAGACTTTGAAGAAATCCTGGTAGAGGAAGAGGATGAAGAAATGGAGGAAGAAACCTAGGGTACAGACCCTTTGACCAAGTTGCCCGCGTATGTTCCTTCGTGAAAGGGGAAAGAAAGGGTGCCCAAGGACCTAGATGAGAGCAAGAGCTCTCTGCAGACTCCACTATTACACGATGATTTCATTTTTGATGGAGCACACTTGGGGCGGGTGCCAATTCTAAAATTTGAAGGTTGGGATCTTGCAGACCACAAGAAATTCCCACATTTGGCAACCGCGCAGCTAATGCAGCGGAAGAAAAATACAGTGGTGAGTCACAGAGTTGGAACCGCATAAGTGGTTGTGAGGAGTAGAGAAAGCATGATTATTAAACCTGCTCTGGGTGTCGCATTGCCATCGTGCCCCAATGACTATTTTCGTCATCAGGGAGTTGCTCTACCTGGTGCATGATGGGTGTTTGTGGCTGGAGGAGTCCATCCCCATCACGGATCATCTAATTCATAGAATTAACTAGCTCGTTTGCAAAGGGGAGGATCCAGTGAACATATCTGAGGGTAAAAGTGATGATTTGGCCATCGCGGAGGCCATGAAGAAGAAGTTCAAGCTGGAGAACGAAAAGAGAGGGTACGCAATCTCCAATATCAATAACGTTGAGGTCAAAGTTGCGACGCAGATATGAGCCGGGAAAGTTATGGGGAAGTGCCACGCAGATGAGGTGCTCGCACCAGTGGTTGCACTTATCGCACAGTGCGTAGAGGGGATCCAGTTTAACTCGGCAGATTACTTGTGCAGGGAGTTCCTAGAAAATTGCCGCGAGGCACAGGAACATGGGAAGACTTTCCACTATGCATGGCTTCTTCTATTCATAATGTTGGTGGCTTGGGAATTTCCTGAGGGCAGCTAGTTGCCCACAATTATGCAGGATCTTCTAGAGGCAGCGAAGTACGCTTCGCTGTGGTAACTAAAGGCGTACAGAGGATCAAATACAACAAGATATTTTGGGTGTTCATCGAGATGAACATCAAAATGGGAATTAACCACAAGTCGTGGTTATCACCCACTGTCTATAATAGTCTGCAGAGCTTCATGGAGTTCAAGGCGGACTTTCATCACGTGTACATCAAGGCAAGGAAAGACCCCACGAAGGCATGGAAGGAGCTACCTTATCCGATGACAGACGATGTCATATTCGATGTGCTTGAGTCATGGCCGCTGGAGTGGTGCGCTCCCGCCAGCTCTGTGGGGGAAACAGAGAAGTCCACGACACAGAGGAAAAAGGAGGAAAAACTGTGGATGCCGCAGTTGGCAAAGAAGAGGAGGAACGAAGCCGCAGCAGCCAAGACGTAGGAGGCGCACGATGCTACAAAGGCAACAGAAGAGTAGTAGGAGGCAGCTGAGAAGGACTGCGAGGGAGAAAATTCGCCTTCACCCGCACATGAGACAGATCCAGAGGAAGGTGGTGTAGACCCATAGACAACATCCACATAACTAAAGAGATAGCACTCAAGAGAGTAGGTGGGGCAGACTTCTTATGACCTGATCACCCTCACTGAGGGGGATCTCCATGACATAGGGGAGATGGTGTAGGGCGTCACAGCAGAGGCCCTCCAATAGTTCACGGAGGAAAACCATTTGGTGTTGGGGGCCTTCTAGACATAGATACAGGAGTTGCAGGTGTGCACAACTTAGGTTGGTACTCTATGGACCAGCCTCACAGTAAGCACAACCACGGCTGAGGAAATGTTGTGCACCCGCATGACCAACACCATAGTGCTGCCAGAAGGCGCATTGGTTACAGAAAATGAGGCTGAAAGGCCTATGGTCAGTGCACTGAAGGGAGTTGGGATAAACACGGGTGTGCTCCCTCGGGAGACGCTTTATGTTCTGCAGGATAGAGTGACTGCAGAACTGCATGCTAGGGAGGGTCACGCACTCCAGGTGATGAGCGAGCAACAGATTAATATTGAACAATTGACCTTGCAGTGCAACAAGGTCATGACACAAAACAGACAGCTAGTGCAGGTGGTTGAGGAAGCCTACCAGATGATCCCTGAGTTGGCCATCCCAGCAGAGGAACCAGCGAAGGTGTGCATCCGGAGACTAGCAGTAGGGGTGTGCGAGGTGAAAGAAAAAATGGCTAAGGTTCAGCTGGAACTAAACCTTTAGATAGTTGAGTTGTAATTGAAGGCGCAGCCTTCAACTCCACCTGAGGTGAAGGAACAGTGCGCCAGCGCCATTACAGCAAGAATAGCGGAGATCAGCAGTGCAGTGAAGGGCTGCACCAAACTATTTGAAGAGTCGTTCGAGGTCCTCACCACTCTGCAAGAGGAACCAAACATACAATGCTTAGAAACAGAGGCGCGTGACCTACAACAATAGTACGATGAAATAAAAGGGACCGCGCAGATGGTGGCCCTTACATAGAGGCTTGCGTGGATCCAGCAAGCAAAAGCGCTCAAGGAGTAGGTAGATGTTGCACGACATAAGGAAGTTGTCTTGAAGGCGCACGTACAACCATGGATCGATGAGTTGTTCATCATTACAGCCTCGATTGAAGCCAAGCTCGTGCAAATGCAGGGAACACAGGAATAGGTGCAAGGCAGCAATTCAACTACAACAGTCTCTGAACAACGCGTCCCGGAAGTGCAGCAGGCAGCTATTCAGTGCATTGTCGATCTTGTAGTAGTCCAGGCAGAGTTGGGAGGTCTTTGCGCTAAGATCTCCGCACCGACAAAGTGACTCGAGGCCGAGTCATGATGTTTGTGTTGGGAGCTTGTTGGGTGCGGGATCCCCCAAGGAAAGTTTTGGGGCTTAAAGCCCAGATTTTGGCTAAAATGTGTTAATCTGATGTAAAGACTCCGCATTTTGTGGGTGCAGAGCGCGAAGTTGTAAATGATTCATAGGGTTGTCTGCACTTAATTTTGTAATGTAATGTCGACTTTAGAATATACCCATGGTCTGCAAACCATGGGATTGTATAAATAGAGTGAGGCTCTAAGTAGTTGAGAAAATCTAATTTTAAGTAGTGATCATGGAATAGAAGCATATCAGAAGATCTAAGTGTAAAGTCAAGTCTTTGGGTCGTAGAGTAGGAGAAGGCTCTGCAACTGAGTGCGCAGAGGCCTAGTAGTCCGCAGTTGAGTGCGCGGGCCACTGCAATTGAGTGCGTAGGGTGAGTCGAGTTTGTAACTGTTGAAGCATTAATAAAGAGAAGTTTTACATCAATTCTGTGGATTTATTTCTTGTTTTCTGCATCAAATATATTGGGTATAAATTGCAATTTTATTGTCTGTATGGTGCACGAACATATATAATTGTGTAGATTAAGTAAATGTGAGTTGGGGTATCGGTTTACGCGAAGTTGACTAACATATATAAGAGGATAATTAAGACACATGGTGTAACTTGGGGAAATAGTGCATATCGCTGCCATAACAGCGCGAAATCACCTCAGCCACCTGGTTAGGGTTACGCAAAGGACAATTATAACAGATCGCGAAGGTATCACAGGTTAGAATAGTGCGCGAAGTAACCTACACGAAGGTAGGCACAATTGGACTAAATCGACCCCTTAGAAATATCAAGGGTGCAGAAACTTGGTTCTAGCATCCCCCCATATTGCTTCAGGTGAAACTTCAATCCGTGCACCGCAAGCTGATGCTGAAAGGGCCAGTAGTGTAGGGATTTATTTCACTAATTAACCCCGAACGTGGGTCAGGCCCCATCAAGCCAGCCTCCATGGCACACAAGCCTCAAAAAAATGTAAGTGCTGGACCTAGGAACTAATCAGCATGGTGATCGTGGTAGCATGATACAGCTCATGCAACACGAGTCAGTAATCGGCGGATCCTCTGGTACTAGTGAGGAATGTCTCCTACCCGAGCATACTCAGGGATACCATGAGTCAACCCCTCAAGGTTCCTCGTGCAGAAATTTGAATAATATAACACTTATTCACAGAGATTATCCTGATTATACACTATTTGTGGAATGCATGCATAATACATAACCTCCTCTACCATTGATCATCAATTTGCGGAATTAAAAAAACAATCGCATGGGCACATTGAAACATCAATCACACATATCAACACGGTATATAATGGGGAAAGCATACAACTGAAAACCCCCAACTATCTGTATATTATAATGATAGAGAACATGTAACAATACATAGTACAATACTCCTCACAAGTACTCAGTACTATCTCCATATGCTACACACAAACTAGCTCAGATCTAAACAAGTCACAGGTTCAAATCTCCCCCACTGTTTGCCTGCCTCTACTTCGCAATCCAAGTTGAGAATAGATCAGATCTAAGTTCGAAT
Source organism: Pinus taeda (assembly GCA_000404065.3). Lineage (NCBI taxonomy): Eukaryota > Viridiplantae > Streptophyta > Pinopsida > Pinales > Pinaceae > Pinus > Pinus taeda. Next base: position 74,791 of record APFE031190088.1, on the reverse strand, counting down.
TCCCTTGGCTTGTACTTCGCAATCCTCATTGGCAATCTCAATCAATGATTGTTCAAATCTCATGCACAGCTACAGTCACAACTGATAGTAGTCTCACCCTTTCACCCACCTCTAACACTTGTCTCCACTGAATTGTCCATGTACTAAGTTAACTGATGTATTCTTTAGTTGATTTATGAGTTAATAATTAGTGAATTAATTAATAATTAATTCACACCACTCATCACTAGTGTATTTGTCAGTTAGACTAAATACAACTAGTTCAACTAAGTCAAACTGAACACAACTCCATCAACTCCTCAATCAACTCCACCAAACTCAATCACTTGAGTTCTAACTGAAGCCCATCATGCAATAGCTCAACTAACCCATAGGAAAAGCGTATTTCCTTCTGGCAGTTGCATGTGCCACATCCGTAGCTCGAACTGAAGTGCTGCAAGAGGATAAGATAATGTTTATAGTCCAAATATTATTAAGAGCTAATAATATTCGGCTGTTCTATTTTTTCACTGGTAGTCTAAAAATAGACTCCGCCCATATGTCTGAAAATAGAGGTCCATCTATTTTTACCAACATGACCAATCATCTATAAATAGCATCCTGCAACTCATAGACCATGATCCATATGTCTAAAAATAGACATAGTCTAAAAATAGACTTTGCGCCAAAAATAGCCTGAGGGCCCACTTAGTGAAGGCGACTTCTTTTCACTAAGCTCCATCATCTTGTTGCATTTTCAACACCTCGCAATCTCCTCCTCGTTGTCACTCCCCTCCTGATAACGAGCGACAATATCAATCGGGTGGGGAACGCGCCTGGCAATTGGGGACATCCCAGCGGGCCGCTCTGGTCCAACATCTGCATTAACAAGCATGTCTGTCTCCATCATCCTTGTCTCTTCTTGAGTACATCTAGTCAGCAATTCATCAAAACCTAGAATCCTGTCATTGTTGAGGATAGTAGTGTTGAACACATGCCATTCACGAGAGAAACCTCCAAGGGCAATGAGAGTGAGCTCCCTGTCAGCAATAACTTCTCCAATTGAAAGAAGATCATTTTTTATCTCGGTAATCCTCATGAAGTAGGATTGGATATCTTCACCTCTTCCCTTATGTATGTCCTTCAACTTGTTTTTGAGAAAGAGGACTTGGTTTGCATTGCTAACTTTGAACATGCCAACCAACCTGTCATACATCTCCTTAGATGTGTTCAAATCAGAGATGTATGCAACCAAATGCTTATTAATAGAATCCTTGATGATCTTAGCTTTGACTTCACCTTTCTTGTACTTTGTCTTAGCGACAGCGGATGCATTTGAAGGAGGTTCAATAATCTTTCCTTGCACATAGTCTATAGCATCTTGCTCTTCCAAAGTCAAGTCAAAAGACATCTTCCGTGTATGATAATCAAATTTATCATTGAGCTTGTCATCAGATTTGAAGTAAGATGAGGAGGCCATTGAATCTTGTCCTTGTCCAACAAATCTCAGTGATTGCTCTTCTCACTCTTGCTTGGGCTTTGTCTTCACCTCAGCTCCGATACCATGTTAATTTTAGATAACAATGGTATGTCATATGCTTAAGAGCAATTTACTTCAATTTTCTTATTAGCCCAATATCAATTTCCAATTTAGAAATCACATTAACACCAATAGTAAGCGCAAATAGAACATAAACAATAACCAAAAGACAAACCAAGACAAGAGGACACAATATTTGGCGAATGTCATGGAAAAACCCCAATGTGGGGAAAACCCTTTGATCAAATCTTCTTATTATTCTTCAAAAGTTTAGTAGAGAGAGAGAGTACAATATACAAAATTTACTTGCCCAAACATAATCAAATATGTCCAATCAAACTGTAGTCAACAAGATGCACTAACCAGAAAGTCAACGCTAGTCAAATCAGCAGAATTACTCCTCCAAATTAGCTCGACCAAACCCAATCAATTCAACCTCCAAAAACAATCCAAATTAGCCCAAAACAATCCTAAAGAGATCGGTCAAACTTGGTCAATGCACAGTCAAACCTGCGGTCAACACTAGTCAACCTGCCCAAAAATTCTCGAAATTTGTGCCAAAGAATGCAGTCTGCGCAAACAGAAATTCTTCCAAAAAACGCAGTCAAACAAGGTCAAATGGTGCCTGGTCAACGTTGATCAAACTTGTTGCAACTTGGTCAACACAGGAAAATAGAAAACACAGTCAACCCTTCGCACCTGTGGAGGAGAAGAAGGCTGCCCTAGCATTCGTATGACCTAATCAGATGAGGAGAGAGAGAGAGATATGTGTGAGATGATGAATGTCCAAATGAGGTAGATGCTCCTTCTATTTATATGCAACATTGAGGGTGAAGAGACATGACTTTTGGGCTTCTTTAGCCTACGTTACATTGTTGGTCGACCTTGACAATTTGTCCATAGAAGAAATAAATTCATAATTTCATTTATACATGTCAGAATGAGATGATATTTAGATCAATCCCACACCTCTCGGAAAGAGGAATCCAACAACAATATCATCTCCATTATATGAATTGTCCAAGGTGGATTTTGGCCCTAGTTGCCAAATTCAACGTTTTCTGTGCATATGGTTCATGTTCTATCTATTATTGTTTAACTAATATTGCAACAAAAAGAAGTTTTTGAAATAAGTGATTGTTTCAACGTAAACAACAAAATTTCAACACGGTATCAAAGCATTGGTGAAGACAAGCCCAAAGATAAGAGCTATCACTCCTTTGAAAAAAATTAATTTAAAGAGATCTTACTTGTCGCTGAAGTTTGTCGCCCAAAAAGATAAGAGCTATCACTCCTTTTTGCAGAAATTTTACTTCAAAGAGATCTTGCTGTTGAAATTTGTTGCCCAAGAAGATAAGAGTTATCACTCTTTTTTGCAGAAACTTTACTTCAAAGAGATCTTACTTGCCTGAAATTTGTTTAACTTGATCAAGATATCTTCTTCTTACTTGAGGAATGAAGAGAAATTAAATGATGCTTCGAATTTTGGTCCATGGAAAGCAAGATTGGATATTACTCTTAAAGAACATGATGTATTAGAATATGTGGAAGGCAAAACCACTAGAAAATTCAAATACTGCTATCAAGACCAGATTCAAGAAGGCAAAAGTCAAGGCTAAGAAAATTATCTTTGATTCTCTTGGAAACCGTCTCATCACCTATGTCTCGAAGATGAATAAATCTAAGGAAATGTATGACAAGTTGATTGGAATGTATCAAGTAAACAACTTGAGTCAAATCTTTGCTTTGAAGAATCAACTCAAGGACATTAAGATGAACAGAGGAGGAGACCATTCAAGCATATTTCATGAGGATATCAAAAATCAAGGATCAGTTGTCAATTGTTGGTGAAATTGTATCAGATAAAGCACTGGTGTTGATTACGCTTGGAGGTCTTTCTCCAACTTGGGAAACTTTTATTACTACCATTAGAAACAATGATAAGTTTCCCACATTTGATGAGCTCTTGAGAAAGTGCAGTTAAGAAGATAACAGAATGATTTCCAAAGGAAGAACTCCCAAGCACGGGGAAGGAGAATCTACTGCCTTTGTTGTCCAAGGCAAGAAGCAGAAAGGAAAATTAGGTCATCACTTTTCAAAAAAACCTGCTCCTCAATTCAGCAAATCCTATAAATGGAATAGGAACTTATCAAAAGTTCAATGCTACAATTTCCATAAGCATGGCCGCTATGCTCGTGACTTTCCAGAAAATAGAAAAGCACCAAGATCCAACTACAACAATTGTAGTAAAGAAAGCTACCATTCTTCAAAGAATTCAAGGAACCCAATGTATGATAATAATGCAGCGGAAACACAATCACAACGCTTTCTCGTTTCTACTCTTTCTAGTTCCTCTCCTGCAAATTTTTGTGACATCTTGTCGGTTGATAGTGGTGCTTCAAGGCACTTTACTGGTTATAAAGAAGTTCTCTCGGATCTGGTTGAGAAGGAGATGGCTCTGAAAACCATTGTTGGAGATAACTTTAGATATCCTATAAAGGGTTCTGGTTCTATTTTTCTCATCTGAATCAAGGTAAAACCATATCTCTTGAATAAGTTTTGTATGTACCTGATTTGAAAATTAATCTTGTATCTATATCTGCCTTAGAAGATAAAGGAACAAAAGTTGCTTTCATAAATGGAAAAGTTCTCACTTGGCAAAGGAGATCTAGCGTGGGAGATCCCTTCACTCAGGGATCGAGATTTGAAGGTCTTTATAAAGTTAATAGAAGACCAATCCATGCATTAATTCATGATAGAAATGGTTCGCTCATCTGCACTATAAAGCATTGCTTCATGTGAGAAAGATGGTTTCTGGAATAATCCCTGAGATCAGAGTGTATCATGATGGGGTCTGCCAAGAGTGTACGAGTGGAACGCATGGAAAAGGAGTAGGACCATTCCCTTCAAGCAAAAGCAAAACTAGTTAGATACTTCATCTTATACATTCTGATTTATGTGGACCTATGCCTGTAACTTCTCTTGGTGGCTAGTTGTATTATATAATCTTTGTGGATGATTTTTCTCACAAGACATGGATTTTCTTTTCAAAAAACAAAAGTCAAGCATTTAACATGTTCAAAGACTTCAAAGCTTTGGTAGAAAAACAAACTAGAAAGTGGATCAAAATCTTCAGATCTGGCAACAGGGGAGAGTTCACTTCAAATGATTTCATTGACTTCTGCAAAGAAATTGGAATCAGGAAAGAGACCATCGTACCATATAACCCAGAACAAAATGGTGTGGCTGAAAGAAATAACAAAACTACCAAAGTTTCTACGAGGAGAAGCTAGTAACACTGTTGTCTATGTCCAAAATAGATCTCCATATAGAGCCTTAAACAACAAGACTCTTCAAGAAGTCTTCACTAGTGAAAAGCCCGAGGTTGGGCACTTGAGGGTTTTTGGCTACCCTGTCTACTTTCATGTGCCAAAAGAAAAGAGGAACAAGATGGAAAATTTAAGTAAGAAATGTATGTTTTGTTGGTTATTGTGAAAATTCTAAAGCTTATAAAATATACGTACCTGGTCAAAGAAATATAGAGTTTAGCAAGGATGTAACATTTGATGAAGATGCAACTCTTGGAAAGGCAAGAGACACTTCTCTTCCTCCTGTTAATGTTGATAGACAAGATGATGCCTTTGAAATTCAAGAAGATCATGGGTCTAAACCTAATCTTGTTGATGAACCCATAGAGCCCATGGACCCCTTGGATCCTCCTCCATGTGATCCACCCGCTAGAAAGAGACCATTATGGCTTCATGACACTCTACAAGATGTTGATAGACATGTTGCCCCTAGAGTAACCTTCAAAGAAAGCAGGAAACCATGTTGGTTCCAGGGATACGCTGTAGCCATGAGCAACATTATTCGGGCTTAACCATAGTAAGTCTGTTGTGACTTCTAAATGGTAGTATAAAAGTAAACATGGTGTGGATGGCACTATTGAAAAATATAAAGCTAGATTTGTGGCTAGAGGTTCCTCTCAGAAAGAGGGAATAAACTATGATGAGATGTTTGCACTTGTTGCCCGATATACTACCATCCGATCTATTGTGACTCTAGCTGCTAATCGGGGATGGACTCTACATCAAATGGATGTGAAAACTGCTTTCCTACATGGCTTCCTCAAGGAAAAAATATTTATGGAGCAACCACAAAGATTTAAAGTACATGCCCGAAAACCTCACATGTGTAGACTAAGGAAAGCTCTCTATGGATTGAAGTAAGCCCAAAGAGCTTGGTATGCCCGCATTGATAAGCCTCATGATGAAACTTTGGTTTTACCAAAAGCAATGTTGATCAAAATATCTAATTCAAAATGATCTAAGACATGCCTTTGATTTCGGTATTAAATGTTGTCATGTTGATGAGTTATTCTTGACAGGTGGACAACCTCTTACCCTCTAGTGTAAGAGGAAGTTAGCTTCTGAGTTTGAAATGAAAGATCATCATCTGATGCACTACTTTCTGGGACTAGATGTATGGCAAAGACCTAGTGAGGTTTTCCTTTCTCAATGAAAATATGTTGTCAAACTACTGGAAAGATTTGGTATGACAGAATGTAAGTCCATGAATACACCAATGGAAATATACTTCAAAAAGTTATGTGGTCAAGTTGCGGGTCCTTATTTGACAAATCCTTTTGAATATTGACAACAGATTGGGGCATTGATGTTCTTAGTGAACACTACACTGGACATATGTTTTGCAATCAATATTTTGAGCCAATATATGATAAAGTCATCACATGCACACTGGATTGTTGCAAAGCATATGTTGAGATACTTGCATGGGACCATCGATCTTGGATTGAAATATACTGCCAATGATGTGAGACTACATGGGTACTCTAATGTTGTTTGGGTTATTAACTCTACTAACAAAAAGAGCACATTTGGATGTTGTTTTAGCTTGGAATCTGTCATGATATCTTGGATGAGCAAAAAACAAAACTCTGTAGCCCTTAGCACTGTTGAATCTGAGTACATTATTACTAACATGGCCAGCAGTGAGGCAGTATGACTTAGGAAACCTGTTGGAGAGTTATTCGAGCATGTACTAAATACAATAGTAATTTACTATGACAATAAGAGTGGGATTCGACTTGCAAAAAATCTCGTGTTCCATGACAAGTCCAAGCACATTGAGATTAAATATAAATATATTCGAGATATGGTGCAGAGAGGGGCAATGAGACTCCATCATGTTGCAACTAATGATCAGATAGTTGACATACTTACCAAGCCTTGTCGAAAGGGAAGTTCTTAGTATCCAAAGAGTAGCTTGGACTGATGGATGTGACCCTTCCTGGTGGGCACAGTCATGGATGATCAAGAACATTGAGTTATGCTCTTCTTTGTTGTTTGAGCTCACAAGTTGGGAATTAAGCCAAGAAAGCTCTTGGGGTTAAGGGAACTCTTGACTGTAGGTTGTGTGCAATCATTGTCATGTGTTGACAAGTGGTAATCCCCTCTACCATCAAGTTTGGGACTTGCCAAGAGTACACCCCAACCCACAAGTTGGTCTTGTTGGGATTGTCACCCATCTAGCCAATGGGTGTGTTAAAGCTACCATCAAGTATGCGACTTGCCAAGAGGATACCCCAGTATGCATCCTACCCATAAGCTAGTCTTGTTGGGATTTCCACCCATCTGGCCAATGGGTGTGGTAAAGCTTCCTTATGTGCGATCCTTGTCATGTGTGACAATTGGTAATCCCCCCAAAGTTTGTGGATGCAAGTGTTCTACCACTTTACTCTTATGGTAAAGTTTGGTTGTGAGTGATCCTTGTCATGTGTTAACAAATGGTAATCCACCCAACTCTATGTCACGGTGAGAGGATCAATAGATATAGGGTGATAGATGAATCTCCCCTATGATGATTATTCTTCATTAGATTGAGACATCATTGTTCCAGAGATGAGCAAAGAAAGCAAATATCTTTGTTGCATAAAGAAATTCCTCCCTAGTTGAGAGGGGGTGTTGAAAACTGGGAACTCAAGGATGAATTTCCTTAAATAAAAGCTCATTTTTAACAATTCTAGGGTGACTTTCTAAAAATAGAAAGTCATGTCTAGAATCTCAAGTATGGCTTTCAAAAAATAGTAAATCCCCTTGCATCTATGGGTAATCAAGTATAGTTGAAGAAAAATCACTTAACTTATCATTAATCAATAATAATAGTTCAATATCAACTTGATCATCAATATTATTAATATTATTATTAAAATTAGCACCTAGGGCCAACTTCCACCTTAGGACAGCTCATATGATGGGGATGATTATTGCTTGGATTCCTTTTTCGGAGAGGTACAATTTTGATATAAAGATCATCTCATTCTGACACGCAGAAATGGAATTATGAATTTATTCTTCTTGTGGACAAATTGTCAGGGTCGTTGTTGAAGCTCAAAATTACCTTCCCCTTGACGTTTGTTCTCACCTTTTTCTCTCGTTTTCTCATAAAACTACAGATCCAATCAATGATAAACACTAAGTTGTCTTAGGAAAGCATTAAAATGATCACCATACTATATTTTCATGTTCTTGTTATTTTAATAGATTTTTGCAAATTAGCTACAAAACAGCCTATTCTACAGCTAACTATGGGTTTTGTAGCTACTCTCATGGTTTGGCAAATCACAGGTGTCAAATGAAGAACTGGGCCACACGGGCATTTCCAAAATCATCTCCACATGGATTCTATCCTATTCACTCGGTCCAAATTGATAGAAAAGCATGCCTAAAGTCATGGTCAAAGATGGAGTCAAATACGTTATCTAGAAGCAATAGAACTCTTGATTTTCTCTTTCGTAGCTAATCAAGAGTCTAACAGTGTTGTTGAGGAGTTAATTCGGATTAAGCCACTTGTAGCTGATCAGAAGTTAAACAGTTAATTCGAATTAAGCCACCTGTAGCTGATCAGAAGTTAAACATTCCTATTACAATTCGAATTAAGCCACTTGTAACATGTTTTTTATAAACAATCATGATAGATTCGAATTAGCCACCTGTAGCAAGATTTCTCTTAAAAAATTGTGTTATTTTCCTATAAATATCAGTTGAATGAAACCGAGAAGTAGTTAGAAGCTAGAAGGAATTACAAGCTTTTTGTTAATACTTTGTATTCAAATTCGTTTTGTTCATAATACAAATTTCGTTTTGTCAATGGTGGTTTAAAAATGCATCTTTAACTAGCTAGCATCCAGCCACATCATTTGCAGAGCGCCCATGCACTGAAGGAGGTTTTTCACTTGTTGTTTTCAGTTCAATTTCTATTACTCTGTTTTCTACAAGTCTGTTTTCTCTAATTTAGAATGATAATTCATTTCAGTTTGTAACCAATAGTGTAAGGATAAAATCACAACTATGCAGCCTTGTTCTTCTGAGATATTTTATGAAAAATGATTGAATGAAGATTGAAGTAATAAGAATACACAAGTGCTTAGTTTCTTACTGTTTTGTTACTCATTTTCTTAGCATAGAACTGTCAATTAGTTGTATTAATAGATGTTCTCAAAACCATTTCAAAATGATGATAATTCTAACTTAAATGGTCAAATATCTAAGTCATGCAGTGATTGAGTTTACTCAATACATTGTGAGTTTTACATGCTTTTATCTTTTATTTTCTGCTTTCAAGTCTTTATTTAGTTGCATCACTTGACATTGCAAAAAATCATTTCAAGGAGATTGATTCCATCATATTCCAAAATTGAATGGTTAAATGAATGCAATTATTGAATTACCTTCTGCATCAATATCACTTTTGGTTTTAAGAATTAGATCCATGGATTAGGACTAAATGGTAGGATAAGATAGATGCTCTACTTTTTCTTATTAGGTTCTAACTAGTTAAACAATTCTTGATCCATTTTTAGGAGATTAGACTAACTTAGGAACCTTTCCTTTCCTTTAAAATTCATTAGATCCATGTAAATATCTCATAGATTGTATATTCTTAAACATCAAAAAACAAAAACCCCCAAAACAAACATAAAAATACAAAACAACGAAGTAAGAGAAAAGTTAACTAAGCACATATAGTGCATCACACTTCATTAGTCTACAAACCTCGGTTGATAATTCATGCAAGCAATTTAGGACACTAAATTGACTAAACATTTTGGCATCATTGTCGAGGAAGTGTAATTAAGTAACCTCATCTCTTACATTCAAAAGAAAAAAATGATATGCGTAGAGAAAGAGACTCTAGCGGTAGATTCATAGCTAGAGGTAGGACTTCAATTCCTACAACACCTCCTACTCCACCAAGACTATGAAGAGATACACCTCCATCTCAAACTCATATTCCTAGCCATAGACCTCCTGAAGTTCTAAGGTTAGAAATTTAATCAAGAGGATCTCCTACTTCATCTACTGAGGTAGTCCTAGAAAGAAGAAAATCTTTTTCACCTCTACAGGAGAACATATTTTAGTTGAAGAATTAAGAATACCTAGTGGAGAAGAAGAAGTAAAACCTTTCTTCCAAATACCATTGATAGAGGAACCAGAGAAAGGGCAATTAACCTTGTAGGTTGAATCTTATATTAACTCTGAAGAAACTATAATGGCAAAAAAAGGAGAGGATGGAGAATTTTCACTGTGAGGAGGAGGAGGAGGTAGAGGAAATAATGGAAAAGGCGAAGAAAATAATGGAAGAGGTAGAGGAAATAGGGAAGTTAATAATTCTTTTGGATTCCCTATAGTTGATGAAGAAACAAATGCCACAATGAAAAATATCTCACCTTCTATCCTGCCAAATTTTCATGGATTAAAAAGTGAAGACCTTGAAACCTTCTTATTTAAATTTGAAGCCTTGTGCAAAACTTATGATTATTTACAAGACTCAAAAACTCAAATTGTTTCCTTCAACATCGAAAGGAACTACTTTAAAATGGTTCATGGGATTGGTCACTCAGTCTATTAGAACATGGAATGACATGAAGAAAGTGTTTTTGGACAGGTATCTGGATTATTGCATGTCTATCAATCACAAAGATGAAGTGTTCAAAATGATGCAAAGAGAGGATGAAATTTTGGAGGATTTAATTGAAAGATTCAACTATAGCTTAAAAAGGGCAAAAATGGATAACTTAGATTAAGATACTTTAAAATCTATTTTTATTAAAAGCCATTAAAGATGAGTGGATAGATATCCTTAACATGATGGGGAAGGGAGATATCTCTCAACTCCCATTAAGTGACATTGGAGAATTATGTGTTCATCTCTCAAGAGGAAAGTCCAAAACTAGGAAAGGTCCTAGAGATCCTTCTCTTGTTAGAATGAATAAATCTGCAACTGGTTCAGTGAGTAGGACAGAAATTGGAAACATGCTTGATGAATTTAAAACAAATATTCTAAGGAGCCTTAGTGAACAGATAAACACCCTTAAGTTACAAAACAAGCAGAAAGTTGAGATTGATGCTTTGGTTATTTTTTGTCCCAAATGCAAAAAGAAGCACGCTTTAAGAGAATGCCCTTTAGATGCAAAAATAGAGACTTATGTGATTTGTTCAGAAAACCATGAGACCAAAAGTTGTCCTTCAATTCCTAGTCTTAAGGTTGTTTTTCAAGAGGACACAATTTCAAATCCAACAGAATCTCTTTGCATATCTGCCACATCCTCCATATTTTGTCACATAACGGTCCATAATTAACTCCCTCGTTGTTCTTAACGGTCATGACTACGACGTAACATACTTGTCCACGTTTCTCTGAAACCCTTACCATCTACTTATTTCATGCAAACCCGTAGTTCCTTTCACCATATTTACAGTCAGTCCATTTCATAAACCAGGCAAGGTAATTCTGAAGGTTGAGGAACTTTGCGTAGTAGAAGGCATGGGGCTCATTGTCAGATCAGAACCAGTAGGAGCAAAGTATATGGAAGGATACCCATAGCTCAAAGAAATGTTGCAGAAAGCTGGATAGCTCAAATTCATCGGGAAATTTGATGGTTTTCATAAAGAGATCACAAAATCCTTTGCTAGATCTTTTGATGGCACAAAGGTAGAAATTGGAGATATTAAGTTTGCAGTAACTGAGTCGTTCACAACCGAGGCTACAGAACTTCCAAGGCATGGTGAAAGATGGTCCAAAAACAAGGAATTCCACAGTGAATCATAGAAAGTAATACTCAGGAACCCAAGTATGCATGTCTCTGTTTTTAGAAAAGGAATTCCCATTTCAGCTCTTAAAAGTAAGTGGAGGAACATGCTTTTGATATTACAAAAATTTATTACCTGTGAGGGGAGATTCGGTTGCATGTATGTCTACCATATCCGTTTACTAATGAGTTTCCTAGAAAACAGAGAAATCAATCTTCCTTTCTTCCTGCTAAATAGTTTAAGAAGGATGGCCTCAAATGTGCAAAAGAAAATAGAGTTCATAGATACAATCATGTACCATCATGGGTTGATAAAGCTACGGATTGAGTTTCATTTAAAAGGCATAAGAGATACCTAGGAGAATTTCCTCATTAGAAACCATTTCCAAGAAGCATCAGAGTCACCCAAAGAAAATAATGCTAGAAGAAGCAGAAGAAAGAAGAATAGTATAACTATTAAAGACAAACATGAGTCTTCATTACAAAAAGATGATGAAAAATTAATCTCTGGAGAATTGACAGAAATCAAGAAGCAAATCAGGGCAAGAGGAAAAATAAGAAAGGAGAAAAAGGTCATAGAGGAGGAGAATGTAAGTCATCCACAACCCAGAAGAAGCTCTAGACTCTGAGGTTTGGTAAAGAAAACATCGTCAAAAGGGACAGAGTTCATAAACTTAGAAGAGGAAACCCCATAAACTTCTCCTGTTAACTTCCCTTCTGCACACAGTCCTCATAATTCCCCTGACCATCATTTTGAAGGTAGCCCAAGCAGAAGATCTCCAGGCATCGACCCAGTGCAGCAATAAATATATGATTATATAGAACCAATGGAGAATAAAAGTGCCTCAATGAATCCAGAACCTTCTGTCAATCCACAAGAACCTCTAATTGACTCTCTCAAACAAGAAATTTATGAATTAGAGATATTGAACAGACATATCAAACAGGAGAATGAAACCTTGAAGGAACAAAATAAATTGGACAAGACAATTCATGATAATAACATTCTGCATCTAGGACTACGGTATAAGAAAAATAGGAAGTTTAAAAGAAAGAATAAAAGTCTGAACAAAACAGTGATTAACCTCAAGTACAGGCTTCTTATGAGGAAACCCAGAATGACAGTCACTTCAAAGAAGAGCAAAAGAAGAAAATTGGATGTACTAGAAGAAGTGTCTGAGCAAATGCATTAGAGAATAACTCACATTTTTAGCAAATTGCATGAGGACATGCAATGATTTTGCAGTGGGGGTATGTTGAACCTCAGAATTACCTTCCCCTTGACATTTGTTCTCACCTTTTTCTCTCGTTTTTCATAAGACTACAGATCCAATCAATGATAAATGCTAGGTTTTGTCTTAAAAAAGCATTAAAATGATCACCATATTATATTTTCATGTTCTTGCTATTTTAATATATTTTTGCAAATTAGCTACAGAACGCAGCCTATTTTGCAACTATGTGTTTCGTAGCTACTCTCATGGTTTGGCAGGTTACAGGTGTCAAATGAAGAATTGGGTCACATGGGCATTTCCCGAATCATCTCCACGTGGATTCTATCCTATTCACTCGGTCCAAATCGACAGAAAAACATGCCTAAAGTCATGGTCAAAGATAGAGTCAAATATGTTATCTAGAAGCAGTAGGACTCTTGATTTGCTCTTTCGTATCTAATCAAGAGTGTAACAGTTTTGTTGAGGAGTTAATTCGGATTAAGCCACTTGTAGCTGATCAGAAGTTAAACAGTTAATTCGAATTAAGCCACCTGTAGCTGATCAGAAGTTAAACAATCCTACTACAATTTGAATTAAGCCACTTGTAACATGTTTTTTATAAACAATCATGATAGATTCGAATTAGCCACTTGTAGCAGGATTTTCTCTTAGACAGTTATGTTATTTTCCTATAAATATCGGTTGAATGAAACCAAGAAGTAGTTAGAAGCTAGAAGGAATTACAAGCTTTTTGTTAATACTCTGTATTCAGACTTCGTTTTGTTCATAATACAAACTTCGTTTTGTCAATGGTGGTTTAAAAGTGCATCTTTAACTAGCTAGCATCCTAGCCACATCAGTTGTAGAGGGCCCCTGCACTGAAGGAGGTTTTTCACTTGTTGTTTTCAATTTAATTTCTATTACTATGTTTTCTACAACTCTGTTTTCTCTAATTTAGAATGATGTTTCATTTCAGTTTGTAACCAACAGTGTAAGGATAAAATCACAACTGTGCAGCCTTGTTCTTCTGAGATATTTTATGAAAAATGACTGGATGAAGATTGAAGTAATAAGAATAAACAATTGCTTAGTTTCTTAATGTTTTGTTACTCATTTTCTTAGCATAGAGCTGTCAATTAGTTGTATTAATAGATGTTCTCAAAACCATTTCAAAATGATGATAATTCTAACTTAAATGGTTAAATATCTAATTCATGCAGTGATTGAGTTTACTCAGTACATTGTGAGTTTTACATGCTTTTATCTTTTCTTTTCTGCTTTCAGGTCCTTACTTAGTTGCATCACTTGACATTCCAAAAAATCATTTCAAGGAGGTTGTTTCCATCATATTCCAAAATTGAATGGTTGAATGAATGCAATTACTGAATTACCTTCTACATCAATATCACTTTTGGTTTTAAGAATTAGATCCATGGATTAGGACTAAATGGTAGGATAAGATAGATGCTCTGTTTTTCTTATTAGGTTCTAACTAGTTAAACAGTTCTTGGTCCATTTTTAGGAGATTAGACTAACTTAGGAACCTTTCCTTTCCTTTAAAATTCATTAGATCCATGTAAATCTCTCATAGATTGTATATTCTTAGCCATCAAAGAGCAGAAACCCCCAAAACAAACATAAAAATACAAAAGAACGAAGTAAGAGAAAAGTTAGCTAAGCACATATAGTGCATCACACTTCATCAGTCTACAAACCTCGGTTGATAATTCATTCAAGTTATTTAGGACACTAAATTGACTAAACAGTCGTCCTTCTATGGAAGGATGTTATGTATGTAGAATACGACTCAATTATGAAGAATGATGTCTGGGATGTGGTTCCTAGACCCCAGGACAAATCAGTTGTCACTTCTAAGTGGATCTACAAAATCAAGCATGGAGCTGATGGAAGTGCAAGAAAGTTCAAGGCTCGCTTTCTTGCTCGAGGCTTCTCTCAAAAGGAAGGTGTAGATTATGATGAGATATTTGCACTTGTTGCCCGATACGCCACCATCTACTCAATCATAGCCCTTGCTACCTCGCAAGGATGGAACCTACATCAAATGGATGTCACAACTGCCTTCTTGCATGGTTCAATCAAAGAGAAAGCCTATGTGGAACAACCCGGGGGGTTTGAAGTTCATGATCGGGAATCTCATGTATGCAAGTAGAAGAAAGCTCTCTATGGATTGAAGCAAGCACCCCAAGCTTGGTATGAGAAGATCGATAGATATCTGATGAAGCTGAGATTCACTAGAAGTGAAAACGATCCACACCTTTATTTAAGGTTGAAAATGATAAACCTCTCATTCTAGTACTTTATGTGGATTACCTCTTTCTGACAGGTGCAAATCCTCTCATTCACAAATGTAAGAGGGAGTTGGCTTTTGAATTTGAGATGAAGGACATAGGACCGATACACTATTTCCAAGGGTTGGAGGTTTGGCAAAAGCCAGGTGAAATTTTCCTTTCTCAAGGAAAATATGTTGTGAAGATATTAGAAAGATTTGGGATGGTGGACTGCAAGCCTGTGACTACTCCGATGGAACTTAACTTTAAGAAGTTATGCGGTAGTGTTGTTGGACCTGAATTGGCATTTAACTCATAGGAGCACTAATGTTCTTGGTGAACTCCTGTTCGAACATATGTTTTGCAATTAACGCATTGAGCCAATACGTGGTTGAGCCTCATCATATACATTGGATTGCCGCCAAGAATCTTTAGAGATATCTTCGGGGCACAATCATTCATGGACTGAGATACACTGCCAGAAATGTGAGGCTGCATGGTTACTTTGATGTTGATTGGGCTAGCAGTGGGTAGATCGCAAGAGCACTTCTGGATGTTGTTTTTCATTGGGTTTTGCTTCAATATCCTGGATGAGCAGGAAGCAAAAATCAGTTGCCTTGAGCACCGCCAAGGCCAAATACACAGCTGCTAGTATGGCCTCCTATGAAGTTGTTTGGTTAAGCTCTTCAGTGAGTTGTTTGGAGATGTGTTGGATACTACCATGATCTTCTGTGACAACCAGAGTGGGATTCAATTCTCAGAGAATCCCGTGTTTCATGATCACTCCAAGCATATAGATATCAAGTACCACTTTATTCGGGATATGGTACAACGAGGAGCAATAAGGCTCCATCACATTGGGACTAATGAGTAGGTCCCCAATATTCTGACAAAGCCCCCGAGGAAGGTCAAATTCTTGGCCTTTCGAGAACAACTTGGAGTCGTGGAGAGACCTTCTTATGAGGGTCTTGTATGAGATGGACATTGAACTCTAAGAGCTCCAGGGGGCTTAGGGTACTTCTTGAAGCGGTGAACAACCATAGGGTGAGTGGTTCAGTCTTCCCCTAGTGGCTTGTTGTGTACAAGGTGAGTGGTTCATCCTTCCCCTGTGATACCCCTTGGCGACATGTGAGTAGGGCGAGTGTTTCATCCTTCTCCTGTCGAGACATCCTACCCATGCAGTCTGGGACTCACGGGAAGTACCTCTCATCTGGCCAATAAGTAGGGAAATGAGGATAGAGACCATAGTACTACCGATGGACGCATCGTATACTACTGTACTCCTTATGCTAGGATGTTCTTTATTGATATGGGATCAATGGGAACTGACTTCGGGTCAGTAGATAATGGTATGATACATTCTCGATCACTTCTTCTTCTTCATAATTCAGCAGAGCAATGCATGGATGGTAGAGATGGTACAAATTAGCAGGTGGAGTTCTCCCTAGTTGAGACAGAGTGTTAAAATTGGCAACTAGGGCCAAACTCCACATGGGTCATCTTATTTATGACAGCTGATATTTTTCTTGGATTCCTCTCTCCGAGAGGTGTAGGACTGATCTAAAGATCATCCCATTCTGACATGTACAAATGAACTTATAAATTTATTTTGATTATGGACAAATTATCAAGGTCAGCCAACAAACTCATGTAGGCTCAGAAGCCCAACAGTCACGTCTATTCATCCTCAACATTTGCCTATAAATACATGATGCCTCCTCCTCATTTGGACACACTTCACTCCTCACACATCTCTCTCTCTTCACATGATTGGGTACAGATTTCTGGGCAGCCTCTCCACACCTGCGAAAAAGAAGATAGTCATTTTCTGTTTTGGGCGTTGACTGAATTTCATGAAGAGTTTTGACCAGCGTTGACCTATTCGACTGCGTTTTGCGAGGGAAATTTCTGTTTGATCAGGCCGCATTTCTAGGCACAGAAATCGAGGCATTTGGTACTATTTGACTAGCGTTGACTGCAAAGAATCAACCGCAAGTTTGACTTTTGTCTTGACCAAGTTTGATTGTGATTTTCGAGATTGTTTTGCGTTGATTGAAAGGATTGTTGGCGGCCAAGTTAACTGGATTTTAGCAAGTTGTTTTGGAGGTCTAATCTGCCATGTTGACCAGCGTTGACTTTCCAGTTAGGGCTCTTTTGTTGCTATTATAAATTATCAGAATTTGTAAATTGTACTATCCCTCTCTACTGAACTATTGAAGACTAAAAGAAGATTTATTGGGGTTTGTCCCTGGCTGGTGCCACATGTTGTGTCCTCTTGTCTTGGCTTGTCTTCCACTGTTTATGTTTATGTCCTATCAGCGTTTTACTTGCATGTTTATGTGATTGCTAAACTGAAATTGATATTGGGCTCATAAAGAAATTGAAGTAAAATTGCTCTAAAGCATAAAACATACCATTGTTGCCTAAAATTAACAGTTACTCTTCCTCAAGGCATGAGTATTGCTCCTCCTTTATGACAAGAATTCATTGCTCCTCCTACATATGTCTCATGTCTTCTCACCTAACCACTACTACTTGTGCATTGTGGATGAAGAATTTGAACTTGAAAGAGAGAGTTGGAGAGACTTGAAGAATATTGTGAGAGAGAGAGACTTGGAGAGTAAGAGCAGAACTTGGTGAGTCAAAGTTGATTCATTGTTTCAATATTGATTAGTTGAAGGGAAGGTTAATTCAGTGTTTGCATCTCCTGCTGCTACCAGTGATCTTCATGCTACAGCTTGTTCAAATTTGGGTGAACTTACTCATTCTCTTGATCTCTCATTGTACTTTGTATCTCTACTGAACAATTGATATCTAATAAAAGAAGTATTTGGTTGGGTTTTCCCCCTTGTGGGTTTTGACCTAGTCATTGGGCCTAAATTCTCAATGTCTCATTTTATTCTCAGTTGTCTTCTATTATGCATTTGGTTTATGTTCTATCTATAATTGCTTAAACTAATATTGCAGCGGAAAGAGGTTTTTGAAATAAGTATTGTTCAGAATCTCAACAGACACCTGCCAAACATATGTCCTACACATGCCCTCACCCTACGCATAAAAGAGGCTTGCACCCCATAAAAACATGTTTTCCCTTTCATCTGACCTCATTTCACTCAACAAGTTGAAGGCAACAGACGTCTTAGAGAGCAGTCGAGGGTTAATGTGTCATGTTAGAAGGGATTCCAAGTGTCATGCAAGTGGATTTGTCCACCAATCTTCCAGTTTTTCCCTAGTCCATTGCCTTCCTCATTTCATAGAAATTGTGGTTCAAAATCAAGGCCAACTGGAAAAAATCAAAGGAAGGGGAGAACTTCCCCCAAAAATGTTGTCCTCCCCTCCCCATTTTCCTCAAAGTCTACTAGTGCTCCATCTATTAGAAGTGGGGTTGCAATAGTAGCTTGAAATGTTGAAAAACATTGTTTTAGCCATAATATATAAAACCATAACCAATGACCGACCCAATCCACCTATCAAACCGATTTTTGAACTGGAACCAAAACAGTCTGACTAGTTAGATCTCAATGAGACGATCTTTAAAAAAATGCATGAAATAATTAATTTTTAATGAAAAAACTATTCTTAAGATTTAAAACCGTGATTCCAAACCAATAGAGACAAAATATACATAGTTTGCTCATTTATGTACAATGCAAAGGTGAATATATCAAAATGGAACCAAGTGCAATACATATCAGCAACAAAATACATAACCAATGAGGCTCTAAATGGCCCCTAGAGTCCAAAAATAATGCTACAAGCTATGGGGCCACTAGCCTACTACAAGTCTACATATCAGTGATCAACATGATCACTCTTCATCATGATCAAACTCATCATCGCTACTACACATGGGATATTTGCCTAGCCGATGTTTGCCAATTTCACCGATATTTTGGTGGTATCTTAATTTTGCCAATGTTTGCCAATTGTTACCGATATTTTCCTAATTTTTATGATATTTTGGTTTTTTGGACCCTTGCCGATTTGTTAATTTTAGGATAACAATGATATGTTCTATGCTTAGAGCAATTTTACTTCAAATTCTTTATTAGCCCAATACCATATCCAGTTTAGCAATCACATCAACATAATAGTAAAATGCAGATAGAACACAAACAATAATAGTAAAAGACAAGCCAACACAAGAGGACACAAGATATAGCACCAGCCAGCGACAAACCCCAATGTGGGGAACCCCTTGATCAATTCTTCTTATAATTCTTCAAGTTCAGCAAAGAGAGAGAGTACAATTTACAATATTCACTTGCCCAAACTGGTCAATCAAAACAAAAATCCTTAACCAAAAAGTCAACGCTGGTCAAGAGGGCTAAAATTGACCTCCAAAACAGCTTGGTCAACTCAGCCTCCAACAACAAGATAATGCAACCCAAAACAATTTGAGATTAACTAGTCAAATAAAGTCAACGTAGCAACCATAACTAGGGCAGTCATTGTTGGTCAACACAGGGGTCAAACTACCTCTGTTTTTGTGCCCAAAACTGCAGCATGCCCAAACAGAAGTCTCCCTCACAAAACCAAAGTCAACACTAGTCAAATTCAACCTCTTGAAACTTTAGCCTCCTGAAATTTCCATCAAATATGGTCAACATAACAACTAGAAAATCAAACCTTCCTTCACACATGTGGAGAGAGAGAGAAGCCCAAAAATCTGTACCCAATCGAGATGAGAGAGAGAAAGATGAATGAGAGTGATACCAAAATGAGGAGCCAAATTGTATTAATATGCAATGTTGAAGGCTGGAGGAGGCTAATTTGATGGTTGGCCGACCTTGATAATTTGTCCATAATCAAATAAATTCATAACTACATTTGTACATGTCAGAATGAGATGATCTTTAGATCAACCCTACACCTCTCAAAAAGAGGAATCCAGGAAAAATATCAGTTGCCTCATAAGAGTTGCCCAAAGTGATGTTTGGCGCTAGTTGCCAAATTTAACACTCCCTCTCAACTAGGGAGAACATCACCTGCCAAATTGCTGACAATCTATACCATCCTTGTCACTGCTCTGCTCCGTTGAACCATGAAGAAAGAAGAAATGATAGAGAATGTATCATACCATTCTCCACTGACCCCAAGTCAATCTCCAATAATAGAGAGTGTGTCATACCACTCTTAACTGACCCGTAGTCAGTTTCCATTGATCCCAAGTCAATATCAACATCCTAGCATAGGGAGTACGGTAGTACACGTTGCGTCCTTCGGTAATACTATGGTCCCTATCCTCATTTCCCTACTCATTGGCCAAATGAGAGGTACTCCCCATGAGTCACGGATTGCATGGGTAGGATGTGTTGCAGGGGAAGGTGAACCACTCATCCTGCTCATATGCCATACGTGAGGGTGAGCCACTCAGCCTATGCATATGCCACCATGGGGTGTCACAGGAGAAGGTGGACCATTCACCCTATACATAGCACACCACC
Source organism: Pinus taeda (assembly GCA_000404065.3). Lineage (NCBI taxonomy): Eukaryota > Viridiplantae > Streptophyta > Pinopsida > Pinales > Pinaceae > Pinus > Pinus taeda. Next base: position 54,212 of record APFE031190088.1, on the reverse strand, counting down.
AGGGGAGGGTGCGTCACCCTATGGTCGCTCATCGCTCCAAAAAGTACCCCAAGCCCCCCGAAGCTCCTAGAGCTCAACATCCATCTCATACAAGACCCTCAAGAGAGGGTCCCTCCACAACTCCAAGTCCTTCACGGAAGGTCAAGAATTTCACCTTTCCTAAAGGCTTCGTAAGAATATCGACCACCTGATCATCAATCCCAATGTGTTGGAGTCTTGTTGCTCCTCGTTGTACCATATCCCTGATAAAGTGGTACCTGATATCAATATGCTTGGAGCGGTCATGAAACACGGGATTCTATGAAAGACAAATCCCACTCTGATTGTCGCAGAAGATCACGGTGGTATGTATCTGGCACATGTCCAAACAACTCACTAAAGAGCTTCCTCAACCAGACAACTTCACAGGAACCAAGCTAGCAGCAATGTATTCAACCTCAGCGGTGCTTAAAGCAACCGACTTTTGCTTTGTGCTCATCCATGATATTAAAGCAGAACCTAGAGAGAAGCAACATCCAGATGTGCTTTTACGATCCACCACACTACCAGCCTACTTTGCATCAAAATAACCATGGAGCCTCACATTCCCGATAGTGTATCTCAGTCCATAAATGATTATGCCTCAAAGATATCTCAAGAGATTCTTGGCAACAATCCAATGTATGTGATGAGGCTCCACCATAAACTGGATCAATGTATTCACTGCAAAACATATGTTCTGACAGGAGTTCACCAAGAACATCAAGGCCCCCGTGAGTTGATGATACTCCAGAACGATTTCCCAAATCGGTCCCAGCAGCACTTCTGCATAACTTCTTGAAGTTAAGTTCCATCGAAGTAGTCACGGACTTGCAGTCCACCATCCCAAATCTTTCAAGAATCTTCACAATATATTTTCCTTTAGAAAGGAAAATCTCGCCTGGCTTTTGCCAAGCCTCCAACCCTAGGAAGTAATGCATCAGTCCTAGGTCCATCTCAAATTCGGAGGAAGGGTTTGCACCTGTCAAAAAGAGATCATCCACATAAAGTACCAAGATGAGAAGTTTATCATTCTCAACCTTAAAATAAAAATTCTCTCAACCTTAAAATAAAGATTCAAATCAGCTTCACTTCTCATCATCCCAGCTGCATTAGATAGCTATCGATCCTCTCATACCAAGCTCGGGGTGCTTACTTCAACCCATAGAGGGCTTTCTTCAACCTGCATACATGTAACTGACGATCTTGAACTTCAAACCCATCAGGTTGTTCTACATAGACTTCCTTCTTAAGTGAACCATGCAAGAAGGCAGTCTTAACATCCATCTGATGAAGATTCCTTCCTTGCGAGGTAGCAAGGGCTATAATCGAACAGATGGTGGTGTAGCGGGCAACCGATGCAAATATCTCATCATATTCTATACCTTCCTTTTGATAGAAGCCTCGAGCAATAAATCTGGCCTTGAACTTTTCAACACTTCCATCAACTCGATGCTTGATTTTGTAGAGCCATTTCGAGGTGACAACGGATTTGTCCTTGGGTCTAGGGACCACATCCCAGACATCATTCTTCATAATCGACTCATTCTCTTCGTTCATTGCATCCTTCCAAACTTGGTGTTTGGCAACTTCTTCGAATGTGCAAATCTCAAATTGAACAATGGCGCTCATAGCAGTTAAGTACCCTTACCTATTCGACTTCTTGCTTTCATGAAATGTCCCCCTAGGTGCAACATGTCTTTCGGCATCTTCAAGACTCTCCCTAAGCCATGAGGGTCTCCTTTTCGAGGAGGGCTCATGAGGGGGTGGATCAATGGGATCCATTGGTCCTTCAGCATCGGGCATCTGCTCATCCTGTTATTCTCCCTGCTTTCTAGAATCTACTTCTTTGTCCTTCCTTGGAAGAGGAAGGTTGCTAATCTTCCTTAGGGCAACATCCTCATCAAATGTGACATCATGACTCAACTCTACTTCTCTTTGACCAGAAACATAGATTCTATATCCCTTAGAAGTTTCACTATAGCCCACAAAAGTTCCTTCTTCCCAGATGCCTCCAATTTACTTCTCTTTTCTTTCAACACATGAAAGTATATGGAACCACCAAAAATTCTAAAATGAGAAACATCAAGTTTCTTACCGGTGAAAATTTCTTCAGGAGTTTTGGAGTCCAATTCTTGATGAGGGCATCAATTTTTAACATACACAGCAGTGTTGGCAGCTTCTCCCCATAGGAACTTTGGAAGTCCTTGATCATGAAGCATGGCACGAGTGGCTTCTATAATGGAACAATTCTTCCTTTCAACAACACCGTTTTGCTCAGGAGTATATGCAGTAGTAATCTTCCTCTTAATGCCAGCTTCTCTACAATAATCTTTGAACTCATTTGATTCGTATTTGGTTCCATTACCAGTCCTCAATATTTTGATCTTCTTCCCGGCTTGATTTTCAACTAAAGATTTGAAAGAAGGGAACCATGAGAATACTTCATCCTTCTTCTTCAAGAAATATATCCAAGTCTTGCAAGAGAAATCTTCTATAAAGGTTGCATAATATAAGTATCCTCCCAATGAGTTCACGAGCATTGCACCAAATAGATCAGAATGAATCAATTACAATATGTCAGTAGTCTTGCTATCACTTGAGGGGAATGGTCCCCTTATGCTTCCCTTCGACACACCCCTGGCAAACACCTTCATGTTCTACTTTAAATTCAGGCATACCTGTCATCGTCTTCCTCGCATCGGGTAGAGCCTTATAATGTAGATGAGCAAACCTCCGGTGCCATAATTCAAATTGAAGTGATGTGTGACAAGACATAGCTCCCAATGGGCTTCCTCCAACTTGATATAGGCTATCAGCCCTGAAGCCATCTTTGAAATTTTTACTCCACACGTACCTTTCCATCGATGAATGCCACCTTGAATACTTTGTCCTCCATCGTCGAGATAGATACCAGGTTCTTCTTTAGATCGAGTACATATAGTACTTCTTGTAGATGAATGGTGTTACCCTGATTCAATTGAAGAGTAACATTCCCAACTCCCTTTACGGGATAGGTGGCTTGTCTGCAAGGATAATTTCTAAATTTGTATCCCTTTCAATCATATTTGAAAGAGCTTCCTTATACCGGGTGAAGTGCCTTGAGGCACCACTATCAATCAACCAATTTCCTAAAGTGTATGGAGGAGAGGCAGTAGAGAGGGCGAATGTAAGATAAAATTCCTTTTGCTTAGAATTTACAACATTAGTTCTTTTAGAAGCTCGATCATTTCCAAGTTGAGTAGCGAAAGCATTCCTTTTCCCTTTGTTGTTGAACCTGCCATTCCTTTGATTGTTGTTGTTGCCCCTGGAATGATTGTGATCATCATCATGGGATGTGTCCCTTCTATTTGGACACTCCCTGTCATAGTGACCAAACTTGTTGCAAATGAAGCATCTTCCCTTCCATTTTTGAAACCCGACCTTCGTTGACATTGCTTCTTTTTAGCATTAGTGGAGAATGCAAAAGGATCATTCCTATTTGAAGGCATATCTAGTTCCATCATCCGTGTTTCTTCTTGAGAGCATCTAGCCAACAATTCTTCAAAACCTAGAGTCTTGTTGTTATTAAGAATAGTAGTGTTGAACAAGTGCCATTCACAAGGGAGTCCTCCAAGGGCAATGACAGTAAGCTCCCTAATAACAATAGCTTCTCCAATCGAAAGAAGATCATTTTTTATCTTTGTAATCCTCATGAAGTAGGATTGAATATCTTCATTTCTTCCTTTCTTTATATCATTCATCTTGTTCTTGAGGAAAAGAATTTGATTTGCATTGCTAGATTTGAACATGCCAACTAACTTGTCATATATCTCCTTTGATGTGTTCAAATCGGAAATGTAAGCAGCTAAATGCTTATGAATAGAATCCTTGATGATCTTCTTGGCTTTGACTTCACCCTTCTTGTATTTGGTTTTAGCAGCAACCGTGCATTAGAAGGAGGTTCTAAAATCTTTCCTTGCACATAATCCATCACATCTTGTTCTTCTAATGTCAAATCAAGAGACATCTTCCATGCATAATAATCAGACTTATCATGAAACTTGTCATCGGAGTTGAAATAGGATATGGAAGCTAATGAATCGTGTCTTTGATCAGTGATTGCTCCTCTTGGTGATTGCTCTTCTCACTCTTGCTTGGGCTTTGTCTTCACCTCGGTTCTAATACCATGTTAATTTTAGGATAACAATGATATGTTCTATCTTGGAATAATTTTACTTCAAATTCTTTATTAGCCCCATACCATATACAGTTTAGCAATCACATCAACATGACAGTAAAATGCAGATAGAACATAAACAATAACAATAGAAGACAAGCCAACACAAGAGGACACAAGATATGGCACCAACCAGGGACAAACCCCAATGTGGGGAGGCTGAGAGCATTCAGGAGGCTGAGCCGAGTTTATCTGCAGCCAGATGTGCTGCATATGTGATGGATATACAGCAAATCAGGCCACACACGTGAAGGAGAGTATGCAGGCCACAAATCAGGCCGCACATGGGAAGGAGAGTATGCAGGCTGCACACGTGAACAGCCAAGAGGGCCCTTTTCCAGCAGCACGTGTGGGGGCAGAGGTGTTTTCTGACGGCTGCACATGTGGAGCAGAGGCCAAAAATATGTGCAGAAATTTTGACAATAATTTCAGGTTTTGTTCACTGTTTTTCTGTGTATTTCAGAGGGAGGTTTTCCCTAGTAAGAGAGCCCTTAATTTTTCTGAGAATAATTTAATCAAGAAAATTTTGGAGGACAAAATCTTTGCTGATTGTGTCTGACTTTTCTGAGTATATTTCTGAATATTTCTGTTGCAAGATTATTGAGTTAAAAGTACAGAATATTTCTGTTTTGTAGTTTTCAGAATTTCTTTACTACAGAAATTTAATTTGATGGGTAAAATACTTTTTGTGGATAGAGTAGAAGCAAAGAAGCAAAAATCTGAAACTGGTACTTAGAAATTAACATTGGGAGTCAAAGAAAACTTACTGTGGAATGGAAATTTTGCATATCCCCACAACTTATCAATCACTAGTTCAAAATGTTGACAATCAGAAAGAAAGCAGATCCTCGAGATGACAACCAGTAATAGCTAATGTTTAAGGTATAAAGCTGTGACTGGTGATAGCTTATGTTAATCATAACATGTATCTTTCCTCAAAATTATGATCATAACTTTTAAAACATGCAAGGAAAAGTTCACAAGGGTAAAAGTCTACAAATATTCAAAACTAAAATAAGTTTACGAAAATTGGGAAAAAGACAAGCAGTAGCAATCACATTGTAGTTTCCTCCCACTGCCTAGCTTGATTCCTTCCCACCCATCCATCCACCTCTTTTAAATGATTCCCAATCTTAGGCCAGGTCATCTATATCTTCCAACAAAAAAGAATCTTAACTTTTAAGTCTAGCCACAACTAGTTCATCGATTGAAAAAATGCTCAATGAATGATACAATCACCTCAAGCCAGCCCAAACACATTCAAACTATATAATGAGCAGTTATTTCAGCTAAGATTGAATTGTAGAAATGACGTCGCAGACCTTGGCAGTGCTTGCAAATGAACATCAAGGTGATGAGAAAATAGCATTACAATACAAACAGATAACGTATTAATGGAAAAACATAAAAGATAGAGATCCAAAACAAAGTGAACAAATGCAGGAGAAAATCAAGCATAGCCCAGTTGCAGACATTTGGCTAAACATCAAAACTTCAGCGTGAGAAGACCACCCAATCCAAAGTAAGTAGCTGCATGAAAATTCCAAGGATAGCCCCAGTTTGCATAGAATTGGCCAGTGTTGCAGGGGAGCGCTCACCCCCCTTCGAACCCGCTCCCAATTCGCGCTCCGGATGGGAGCAACTTGGAAGCGGGTCAGGAGCACGCTCCCGATAAAAAAATTTGCACTCCCTGCCAAAATCAAGAGCGATATCGAGAGCGTCACTCCCGTCGCTCCCGGAGCGATATCAGGAGCGTCACTCCCAGAGCGAAAATTACAGCTTGGGAGTGATCAGGGAGCGATCGCTCCCGAGCGTTAAATTTTCGCTCCAGGAGCGATTCGACCGACGCAAGGAGCAATCCGGGAGGGTAAAAAAACAAGACAACAAATAAAGAACACAACAATATACAACAAACAAACAAAAAATTGCAGACGCGAAGAATTAACAAACAACAAAAAATAAATAAATAAAAATAATAATAATAAATATAAATTGTTTTTTAAATACATTGGGGCAAAAACAATTCTCATCACTTGAATGAGTTGAGAGAGCTGGAGAGCAAAAGAAAGAAGCGAGGGCAAGCGCCGAGGAGCAAGTAGCAGCCTGGCAAGAGGTTTCGTTATTATAATTATTATTTTAAACTTAGTAGTAATTTGTTGTTTAGTTATTTATTTTAGTTTAATTTATTTATTAACTTAATTTATTTAGTGAAATCATGAATCTAATTTAAATTAATTAATCTAAATAAATTAAATTAATTTGCAGATTCAAAAGCCTACAAATATCAAACATCATAGACCTGGCTATATTTCTTGGCATTTTCCTCTTCTTGGTCCCTTTTATGGTAATTATGGTGCTGGAGAGTAGGAAATGGAAGGGCCAAAATGAAGAGGGGGATGAAGAAGGTGGAGAAAGTGGATTTGATGAAAACCTCGGTGAGGAGGAGCTGGAGGAGGGTGAACGTGACTCTCAAAAAACTAAACAAGACCAAACCCCATTGTGGAAATATGTTAGCAGGCCTGAAGCAGGGAGAGGGGGTGGAACCACTAAATTTCATTGCCCCCATTGCAACAATAATTATACAGGTTCATACACCCGTGCCAGAAAACACCTCTGCGGGAAAAGGCCAT
>APFE031190088.1:24012-40264 GCA_000404065.3 Pinus taeda | reverse complement strand
TGTTGAAGATTGTGAAGACCAGATTTGGTAGCTATTACCTCACCTTCAGGCGCCTTTTGAAGGTAAGAGAGTCATTGTCTAGCATGGTATCAAGTCCACATTGGCAGGTATTAAAGGAAAGGGCTACAAATGCAGCTGACAGGCGAGGTTTTGAATTGGTGGAGGAGGCCACTCTTGATGGTCAGTTTTGGACAAGTGTGAGGCAAGTATGGGATTTCACCAAGCCCATTTATCACATGATTTGGTTTGCAGATATAGACAAACCAGTGATTGGCGAGGTGTATGAGCAGATGGATCCCATGTTGGGGCAAATAAAAGATATTGTTCATAATAGAGATCCCGACTTGTACAAATTGATTCACGATTGTGTGTGTGAACAGTGGAATAGACTTAATCTTCCACTACATTGCTTGGCGTATATCCTTACGCCAAAATACTACTCTACATCTTGGTTAGGCCAACCTGCACCAAGGGGTGGGATTAGGACCAAACCCCATTTAGAAGCAGAGGTAACTAGTGGATATTTGCAAGCATTAGAAAAGTCGATACCTGACATGGAGGAATGTGCAGCTGTGCGCCTTGCAATAGGCAAATACTTCAGTGGCACTGGTTTGTTTGGTAACTTCCATGCAATGGAAGACAGAGATAGATTTGATTCTCTCACATGGTGGGAAACATATGGCGGCCAGGGACTTTTGCCCAAATTGGCAAAAAAAGTTCTTTCACAGGTTGTAAATACTTCTTCTGCAGAGATGTGTTGGAGCACGCATAGCTTCATACATAATGTGAAAAGAAACAGACTCAATGAAAACCAAGCAGAAAGCTTGGTTTATGTGCACTACAACTTGAGGTTGTTGAGCCATTACTGTGATCGGGTTTATGAGGATCCCACATATAAAATTTGGGACAATCACCCAAAGGATGACAATTTGGAGGATGGCATTATACATCTTGAAGAACTGGAAAAGGAACTTATAAGGGATGAAGATGAAGCACCTGCAGCAGCCATGCCACCTCCACCATCCAGTAGCAGTGCTCGAGTTCCGAGTCTTGTTCCTTTGTTGTCGCCGCCTCCATCTACACCGTCACATGGAGGGCATGTGCCTTCTAGTTCTGGTCATCAGTCTGTGCGGGAGACTCCTACAAGACCACCACGACCTGCTTATACTCCTGCAAACTCTCGTGGCAAGGGCCACATGTAGATTTACAATTTACTTGTCTTTTCTAGTTTCTATTAGTTTTCATAATTGTTGAGTCTTGAGTCCTTGACTCTTGACTCTTTCATATCATAATGATATTTTTTGTAAACAATATATGACTGTGACAATGAAAGTTTGAAGTTGTTGGCAATTATAACTCATTGGTAATGATTGTGAATTATGAATATGATGCTTCGTGAAAGACTAAAGTTGTTTCATTTCATTTCATTATTCATGTTTCATTTTATAACATTTCATTTCATGTTAATAGTTAGAAGTTAGGACTTACAAGAAATAATATTTCTTGTAATGGTTAAACTTAGCTTACAAGTACAATTTTGGTGATCAATGATGATAAATGTTATATATTGAATTTTCAATTTTGAAAGCTTGAAGTGGAAACTTTAAGATTGAATTTGATGAATCATGATTCACGAGACTCAATATGTTGCAATGTGTAAAATTACTATCTTGTGGACATGGTTGATGACGATTATAATTTCTAAATGATTGATGTGATATGGTTCAATGATCAATCTATGTTTTTTTATGTTTTTTATGTCTAATTCATCATTCTACATGTTTTTGTTGACATATATGTATCAAAAATTTAAAAATATAAAAAATATATATATTTTTAAAATATCGCTCCCGGATTCACTCCCAAACTGGGAGCTTCTGAAAATGGTCGCTCCCACTCCCCGCTCCCGCTCCCGCTCCCAAGCAACATTGGTTCTGTTCATTCTCTCAGCTACACCATTTTGTTGAGGATTATATGGAATTGTTGTTTGATGTTGGATTCCATGTTGTCGAAGATAGGATTCAAAGTCATTACTAGTGTATTCTTTGCCATTATCAGTAGGAAGGGCACCAATCTTAGTTTGTGCTTCATTTCAATCCACACATGAAAGTTTTTAAATGTTTCAAATGCTTTAGACTTGTCTTTCAACAAATATACCTAACACATTTTGGTGTAATCATCAAAAAATGTCATGATGTATTTATTTCCATTTGTAGAATGTACAGGCATAGGACCACACAAATTTGGGTAAATCAAACTAATTTTCCTACATGCTTTGGAATTGGTGCCATGGAATAATTGTTTGCTATGCTTTCCAAGAATGTAGACAAAACATTGTGCTGGAAATACTGAGAGGGGGTGAATGAATATTTCTTAGCGATTAGAACTTTTTAATCTTTTTTCAGAGCGTTAGTTAATATTTAGTTATTATTATTGTTCTTCAGATAATCATAAACAATAATCAACAGTAGACAACACCATACAACAATGCACAAAGATTTTTAGGTGGAAAACCTCCTCTGAGTAAAAAACCATTGAACGCTTCTTGGTAATTGTCTTCTTCTTCTCTTTAAAAGAAATATTAATTACATCAAGTTCTTAACCACAATTGAAGGAGGCTACAACCCCTTGATTTATAGGCTACAACCTGTAGGATGCTACTACACCCTAATATCCTGCTGCAACAGGAAGGACGCCCCCACATCCTGTGAGTTAGGCCACAACCTGCCGAGTGCCCCAACACTTTGTTTACTAGCTGTTGTCTGAAGGATGCTTCGTCGCTCTGTAATTTATCAACCCCAACTGAAAGGATGCCACAACACCTAGTGCAGGGTACGACTTGCCCTAGTAACACCCTACCACCCTGAATAGTTCTCAAGCCATTGCTTGAAGGTGTCTCCAACCCCCCTGAAGAGTCGACGGACCACGTGTCACAATTTTCAGACTAGATCCCCCTGTGCTTGAATCAATATAAGAAAGTTGAATAAAAGATGCTGATGTACTGTATATCCGGTCAAATCCTGGTAGCCACTGACCACACTGCACAATACTTTCCAAACTGATCATTGCGCAATGCTATTCACAATTTTAGTGTATTCTTTGCCATTATCAGTACGAAGGGCACCAATCTTAGTTTGTGCTTCATTTTCAATCCATACATGAAAGTTGTTAAATGTTTCAAATGCTTTAGACTTGTCTTTCAAGTTTGTATACTCGAAATATTTGGCATTTAATGTTACAGGAATTTTCCACAACTTCAATGACACAACTTATGATAAAAAGTAAGTTACAATTTCCTTTCAATTTCCAATGAACATGGAATTTGGAGACCAAATGCTATCTTAAAGTATTATCCATTTTGATTTTTTTTTTACTTTTAATGTTTGAGGGAATCTATGATTGAATTTCCTGTAATGAGATCAAGAAGTGTTTAAACCACCTGCGTATGAGTGCAGATTTGAAAATATTCAATTCATATAACAAGAGACATAAAAGAATCCAGACAAGTAACATCTCATAAATATATCACAGTTTTAAAACATTTTAAAATTTGTAATTTTAATAAATCTTAGAATTTGTAATCTTAATAAATCTTATGATAGCCTGAAGCTAAATTCTACCTTTCCTTCCAAATAAAAAATATCATCAATAGATGTGCACCAACAAATACTTATTTACCAAAATCTTCAAAATGATGTTTTTTTTATAAAAAAACTAAATATTTAATGTATTTTTTACAACGACCAAGTCATTGAAAACGAGCCGGCCGAGTCATTACCGTTTCGGAGTCGGAGTCGGAGTCATTGCTCGGCCGAGTCGGAGTCGGAGTTTTAAAACTATGGATTCAATGACCCAGATTAGACGCTAATCAATGGCTAAGATCATTTCTGCTTGATCCTCGTCTTCTTTTAGAAGTTACACCCATAGTTTATATTAATACCCTTTAATTATTTTATTTTCCTAAATTTAGACTTAGGGTCCCATTAAAAATAATTAATTTTTTTTAATAAAACTATTTTTGGGTGGAATTTCCCAAAACGCTTTCTGGGTTCTTTAGAATACATGTTCCCAAGCCTCCATGCAAAATTTGAGACTTAGAGCACTCCCAACATTGTGCTTTAATCTAATGGAGAGTTAGAGCTTGTCAGTTAAGGCTTTGCCATTTTGGAATTGACAATGCTGGTTATGATAATGATGCTTGATGATGCTTAACCATCCGAACTCTTCTTATGAGAATATTTTAATTTGAGAGTATCCTTGTATCCCATTGTGTAATTATGAATACCTCCATATTTAAGAGGAAGTGTTGGAAAATGTAACTACGTTCAGTGTTCATAATTATCATTGTACTTGTATCATATATATTTCATGTATAAAGAAAAAAAGAAAAATAAAATTTTAGTATTATTATTTTGTTGTCAAAGCATGTTCTTCATCCCTCTAGTGTTTATTGAGTCAAAAGAAGATTTGTCTTGTGTCAAAGTCCCATTTGGACTATTTGTAAGAATTATTTTTTTGTATTTTCAATCAAAAACAAAACCACCCACAAGACCAAGTCGTCCATCCAGTTGGATAAGTCAGCCAGTCCATAGGTTGTGTCTCTTCATATGGTTGAACAACTATATATTGGCAACTGTGCTCCACATTTTGGCAACCAATTCGATTTTTTGTGCAAGCAAGAAGAAGAAGATCAACGAAGTAAAAGGAGAGAGAGAGCAAATTCAAAGGAGAAAGAAAGGTCTGGTTTTTCTGCCCGAATTTGTCCACACGTGCGAGCTTTCTTTGTGGTATTTCAGAGTTAGTACAAGGCCGAAATTGCAGGGCCCAAAATTTCAGGAAGAAGTCGAAATTTTAGAAAGCGACCAAAATTCAAAAGTTTGACCTGATTTATCTTTGTTGGATTTGACTTGCTTGAAGAAGGATTGAAGGAGGGCTGACTTGGGCCTTGTGGGAGGTCTTGGTCTTGGTTCATGGATTTCTCACTTTGATCTGATTCTATAAGAATAGCAGTTGGTTGGATTTTCCTCCTTGTGGGGTTTTGCCTTGGCTTGGAGCCTATATCATGTGTACATTGTCTTTTATGATCTTCATATTTTATGTTTTGGTAATTGTTTGATGAAGAGAACATAAGAAAAGAAATAAGAAGCCAACTAACATTCACAAACAATTATCAAGTAAGAGAAATCAACCCTAATTTGCAAGCATATTGATTTCTCAACAAGAGGTTCTATGCACATTCCACTATTCAAGGTAACAACCTACCAAAGATTATCTACACAGACACTGAATCAAGTGATGCCATATGTCTAATGTTTTCATCTTGAAGGTACGCAATGCAAAATAAATTAGCAAAAGTAGGAAAGAAACATACTATCATAATCCTTTCCAATGTGGTAGAACTACTTTTCTATGGCCCTATGTAGACTCTAACATCCATAAACTTGCAAAATAAAGCCCCCAATGGCGCACCTAGAACAATGGTTTCCACACAAACAAAGTTGTTCATACAATATACCATAACTTAGACAAATCTTAACACATGTTTATTCCAAAAACTTGGAGCCCTTTTACTCACAAGTTCTTTCGTTTACCAAATCTCAAGTTGCAAATGGAGAGTGCAAACCATTATATAGGTTTTTAGTTCAACTTTCTCATACAATAAACAATGAATTGTTTTCCTAGATACATTATTTCTCTCAGGAATAATGATAAGATAATTGTCTTTGACTACCCTATTAAACTCCTTACTAAAAATAGACAAGAGTTTGTTGAAATCTACCATCTTCTTCAGGAGGTTACAATAAAATAATATAGGAAACAATTCTCAATGAAGCTCATATCTAACTCCAAATTTTAGGTAAAAAATGAATAAAATAAGAGTTAATTGTAGAAAATTTCCCAAAATAGGAGCAAGTATTTGAGTGCCTTCCTCGCTTGAGAATTGGACCAAGTCTAGACTCCCAAAATAACAAGTTTGTGCTTATCCGCAAGTGCGTCCTTCAAGAAGTATGTCCACATGTGTGAAGTAGTGGAATAATCTCCATGATATAGCAATGAATATCCTCAATAGATGTGCAAGCTTATTGACACGTGTGAACCTCTTAGACTAAATCATCCCAACAAGTAGCATACACATATGTATAGTATGCCCTCCTCAAGAAGATGGATGTATGAATAAGTGGAGTGATTAAGTAAATGATCCAACCTACTCTTCAGATGGCACATGTGCATGGTCCCAAGGTAGAAGTAGTGGTAGATGACATGGAGAAGTGTGCAAGGTGACTTGCTCTAGTAAATAAATGCTTCAAGTGGTGGAGTGCTCAAGTGGAATGTGCCAAATCATCAAGTCCAAGTTCCAACTTCAAATGATGTGTTGTGAAACCCTTTAATCAAACCATAAGACATTGGAAAACCATGAATAGGCGGAGTGTTCCATGAATTTGAATGTCTATCCAATAGTATATGACCTTAAGACTTCAATAGACACAACAAACCAAGGATACCCTCATCCAACATTGCCACATCATAACTCCTTTAATAGCCCAAACATGATTTGAAAATGGTGCTGTGTTTGAAATCCACGATAGAGGGGGGGGGGCACTCACCAAATGAAGCGTTTATGTAGATACACAAACACAAGAATGCCCTCAACTAAGAAGTGCTAAACCACAATTAGGCCAAAAACCCTGAATACTGTTCCGAAGGGTTGAAACTCCATCAGGGAGCAAGTCACTCACCAAAACTAGTGTTTATTCCATCAATGTTGACCATAGGAGCATAATAGACACAAGGTGCTCTATCCAAATCGTGAGATCTATCAATCATGCCACAATGCTTCCTTGAAACCTTAGGATGCTAGAAATGTGCCAGGGGGGCGGGTTCTCACCATGTAAAGTTGTCGATCATGCCAAATATCACTATAGAAATAAACCAACATAGATCCATCTAAACTCCGGATCTACCAAGCACCAAGAGGGATCAAACTTGATAGTTTCTTTAGAAATAAATTTATTGATCATAACAAAATAAACAATAATTCTTAGCGCTTGGATCAAACTATAGATTGAAACCAACATAGATCCATCTAAACTTTGGATCTACCAAGCACTCTAAATTATGGCTTCATCCTCCAAATTATCCTCCTCTAGATTATTGCCTTAAGTCACATATGTTATCATTTTTCACTACATCATAAAAATGGTACAACAACCTCAATTTGTAGTGCACATAAACCAAGCTTTTTACTGTGTATACATTTAAGTTGTTTCTCTTAGCACTATGGATGAAGCTATAGATGCTCCAATGCTTCTTTGCAAAAGAAGTGTTAACAACCTGTGAAAGCACTTGCACCACCAAATATGAAGATGTGTGATGCAGGAGCCATATTTGTTCCACCATTTGATAGGACTCAACCCATTTCAATCTTCAATTACATGTAAGTAACCCAAGGATTCATGTTCACTAATGTACTTGCTTAGTTGGCTTTATACTTGAGCACACTTCTTTTCATTAGGGACCAACTTGTTTAATGCAAGCACATACCCATTTTGTAACTTTGGACCTATGTGTGGTTTTATCATAACCCCACTCCTAGGTGTTGGTTTGGCTAACCAAGATGGAGAATAATATTTTGGTGTAAGGACCATAGTTTTAAAACTTGGACTCAAATTCATAACCGGTCGAGGGTTGACTCTGACTTTGACTCCGACTCGGTATCAACTCGGCCTAGTTGATTTCAATGATTCGGTCGTTGTAAAAAATACATTAAATGTTTATTTTTTATGAAAAAACATATTTTTAAAGATTTTCATTCATGTTTCCAAACTCAGCACTAAAATATAGAGAAGGCAACATATGATCAAAGTATGCTTATGAATATATCTATTATATCAAAATGGCACCCAATGCACTATCCAATACAGTATATAGAGATCAAAACAAAATACATAACCAAGGAGGCTCTAAATGGCCTCTACAACAAAACATCACTAGTCACCACTGCTAGAAAAGGCAAGATCATCTGGCTCAGACTCTGAATTAGAGTCATATGGGGAAACCCATGGCTCCTCCTCTTCATCAAGATCTCTAACTGCAACTGTAGTAGTCGCTGCACGCTGAGATAGACGAGCTATGCGCCTGCGTCGTGGCGAAGTAGAGGAAGTGCTTGCAGCTGGAGGAGTTGGGGCTGGTACTAGTGGATCTGCATTTATCTGAACAGTCTGTAATGTGTCCATTTCTAAATCAAAATCAACACCAACATCCTCATCAGGGTCAAACACTACTGGTTGAGTGTCCACTGCCCAATCTGAGGATGGATTAATGTCTTCCAACACAATGGGATCTGTATCAGGGCTTTTGTTCAACAATTGGTTGCGTCTTAGCCGAAGGTTGTATTGGACGAAGACTAGATCATTTAATTTTTTTGTTCTAAATGGCTTCTCTTCTTCGTGTGAATCCTCTCAAAGACAAACCAATTTCGCTCACACCCAGAAGCACTGCAAGTTTGACTCAAAATACGGATTGCAAACTTCTACAATTCAGGACACTGGCTACCAAATGCCTCCCACCATTGTGCTGCAGAAAATATAGTTGTGTAATGAGTTAGTTCAACAAATTATATCCAACTTTCAAATTATAAACAGTTTATCAAAATAAGAATTTGAAAATTGAAATTGTTTACTTGGCTCATCTGCTTCCCTTGCAATCTTTGCTAGGTTCTTGCCAAAGGTACCTGTGGCTCTACTGAAACAAGTGATCTGTCAATGTATCTCGAGTTGCTCACTCTCATTTGGGACCATGTGTTCAAGGCACTCAATCAATCCATCTCTCACCTCCCTAGTCAAAGCTTCTCCCACTAGAGCTTTATAATGATACCTTGGGTTCAGAAAAAACCCAGCTGCATGTATAGGGCAATGGAGTTGATTGTTCCATCTTTGATCAATGGTTTCCCAAATGGCCCCATACTTCACCACTCTATCCTTGTATGCTGCCTTTATTTGCTCCTTTGCCTGATCTATAGCATCATAAAATGAAACCCATAACTAATCTTTCCCCAACCACCAACTGCAACACCTTAACTAGTGGCTCAACAACATTCACAATCTCTACTGCTTTTTTCCAAGATATGTATTCATTAACTTTCTTTCTTACATCTTTGCCATCTTGTTTGCAAGTCCATCGGCATCCATTCTATTCATCACTAGAAACATCCTCTGCAAGTTTCTATGTTGGGAAAGCATAGATTGCAATGTCAACAAATGACTAGCAAATCTAGTGATGAAATCCTTGCCCCCTGTGTTTTTTCCTCATCAAGCTCAAAATCCATGATTGATTGTAGATATACTTTGTTATGCTTTTGGCATGCTCTATAGTGTTCTTGATCCAATCTATTTTACCAATATCCTCAAGCATGAGGTCTATGTAATGTGCAACACATGGGGTCCAAAAGATGGTTGTGTGTTTTTCCTCCAACATTTTACTAGCAAGAACATAGTTAGAAGCATTATCTGTGATGAACAACATTAGCCACCCCCACCTCTTCAACAACCTCATTCAAAAGCTGAAACAAGTGTGCATCTTTCACCTTATCAGATGCATCAACTGATTTTAAAAACATGGTTCCCTGTGGGCAAAAGATAAGAAAATTTATAATGGTACGGTTCCTTTGATCAGTCCATCCATCTGACATGGTGGTACATCCCGTTTTCACCCATGAGCTTTTGAAATCTTTCAAATATTCGTCAATGGACATAACCTCTTTTTGCAGAAGAGATCCCATTAATTCATGCATAGTAGGGCCTTTGATGATTCAAACTTATGCAGGAACGCAACAAAATACAAATATACACATAAACATAGATATGCGATAGAAATAAAACCTCATTTCATTAATATCAAAGAACTGAAATATGCTTACATACAGAATTGGAACTAAACTAGCTCGGGCGATGGTAGCTTATCTCTGAGAAGAGATGTGGCGACTACATGCCTCTAAACTATGTTACAATGAGGCTCAAAGGCCTATTTATTATTGAGAAACAATGGAAAACCCTAAACATCCAAAAACCTAACCCTAGGAGATGAAGTGCCAAAACTGTGGGTCTTGTTTGGGTAAATTGGTACATCAACTTCCTAGGGTTGTAACTTTGGTATACGATCTCCGTTTGGCTATCATAATACCTCGTTTCGAAGATGTCGAAGAGGGGGTCAAAAACAAATTGGCAAACCAATTGGGGATTTTTTTGGTCTCTCCATTTTCCCTAAAAACCTCTTTTAGTCCCTCAAAACGACTTCAGAAGTTTAGGACCCGAAAAACTGCGAAAAATAGTAAGTTGTGCTACAATTAAGGAAACTGAAAAGAAACAACGGTGGGGGTTCAAGTGGAATAGGCATGTGGCCACCAATATCCACTTGATCAGTGCTCCCCCCTTAGGAAGCAATGGTCCCCATTGCGTTGAGTGCCTCCAATTGCTGTTGAACTTGGTCTTTGGTGAGCCACTTGCCTTGGTGCAAGTGGCTCACCAAAGACCAAGTTCAACAGCAATTGGAGGCACTCAACGCAATGTCTGAGACTCTGATGTGTCTAGTGGTGGAAAGTATGGTCAAAGGCGGTCCACATTGAACACTGGATGCAGGGCAAGGAATGGTGGAATGCTGAGCTCGAAAGCATTGTCCTCCACAACCTTAGTGATGGTGTAAGGCCCACCTGGAACTTGTGTGGCACCCGATGCTGATCATGATGCTGCTTGTACTTAGCATTGGCTTTGTCCAATATGTCATGGACAGAGTGGCTGGAATCCCAACCCCACCTGAAAGGGGCTGTGGCTAGTTGAGCTATGAAAATTTCTGTTGTAGCTGTGTTGGACATAGGGGAGGCTTTCATCCCATGTGCGTGGATGCTTTGAGTTGTACATACACAGAGTGTGTGCGATCATCCTGTTGACGACCTCTGTTTGGCCATCAATTTCGGGGTGGAAAGCCGTGGACTTTGTGAGCTTGGTGTCCAACATCGACCAGAAACTTGACCAAAATGTACTTAGAAACTTGCTGTCCCGATCTGAGATAATGGACTATGGGATCCCAAAATATACCCACATTCCTTCAAAAAAGAGCTTGGCAATGGCTTCTGCTAGAATGGCCATCTTAGACAATCTGTCGACAACCACGAAAACACAGTCGTTGCCATGCTTAGTAGAAGGAAGGCCTTGCATGTAATCCATGTAGATGGATTCCCAAGGTCGACTAGGAGTAGGCAGAGGAGTATATAGGCCTTGTTTCTTGATGGTCAATTTGGAAATGGTGCAGGTAGTGCAAGATTTGATGTAATTCCCAACATTCGGTCGAAGGTTCGGCCAATAAAAATACTTCTGCAACACTGCCACTGTTTTCTCTACCCTGAAATGTCCAGTGACTCGATTGTAGTGCACCTCCCAAATCATCTTGGCACGCTCGTTTGAAGGAACACAGAGGTGTCCCAAGTGGCATAACAGTGCATCCTGGAGGTGAAAATTTGGAACTTGCTTGCCTTCTAGGAGCATCTGGTATGTGTTGCCAAATTCTGGATTGCTCTTGTAAAGATGCGACCACTCCACAGTCTCGTGCCCATAAGAGTCGAGCACAATGTTCAACGCCATGACTGGTGGTCAGCTGAGGTAGTTTGCAACATTGTTGGTGTTTCCCTTCTTATACTTAATGTTCAAATGGAACTGTTGCAGGTATGTAGACCGTTTCTAATGGCAATCGTTCTCCAAATTCCCTTGTGTCTGTATAAACTGCAGGGGTCAGTGGTCTGTGTGGATGACTGTTTTCTTCCCCAAAATGTAATGCTTCCATTGTTGGCAGGCCTGCACAATGGAATACATCTCTTTGTCATAGTTGGGATACTTTCAGACTGTGTCTGAAAGTGTCTCACTGTGACATGCCAATGGATGCCCCTGCTGAGTAAGAGCTGCACCAATAGCATAATCGGAGGCATCTGTCTTGATCTCAAATGGTTGCTACAGGTCTGGTAATGTGAGCACTGGTGCAGAGCAGAGGTGATGCTTCAACTCGACAAACGCCTGCTGTTGGGATTCAGACCAAAAGAACTTTGCTTTCGCTCCTCCCTTGGTGACTTGACTCAAAGGCCAAGTTATATGAGAGAACCCTAACACGAATCTGCAGTAGAAGTTGGCAAGACCCATAAAACTGCGGAGCCTTGTTACAGTGGTTTGGGCTGGCCAATCTTGAATGACTTGTATCTTGGCTGGCTCCACATGCACATCCCCGTCATCAATGATGTACCCCAGATATTGAATCTAGGTCATACCAAAAGTGCATTTCTCCAAATTGGCACACAACTTGTGTTGCCACAGGGTTTGGAGGACCTGTCGAATATGGTGGAGGTGTTCTTCCCAACTTTGCCTGTATATCAGAATATCATCCAAATACACCACCATGAATGAGTTGGTGAAGGGTCGCAAGATGTCGTCCATCAGCCTCATGAAGGTTGTAGGGGCATTCGTCAACCTGAAAGGTATGACCAACCATTCGAAAAGGCCATCCTTGGATTTGAAGGCAGTCTTTCACGTATCGAAGGGTTTAATTGGTACCTGGTGCTAACCGGATTTCAAGTCAATCTTGCTGAAATGTTTGGCCCCCTTGAGCTGGTCTAGAAGGTCATCAATTCGTGGGATTGGATACCTATTCTAGATAGTGATTTTGTTCAGTGCCCGATAGTCAATACAGAGTCTTCAGGTCTCGTCCTTCTTCTGTACCAACACAATCGGGCTCCCACAGGGTGATGAACTTGGCCTGATGTGCCCTTTCTGCAACAACTCTTGAATCTGCCTCTTGATTTCATCGTTCTCCAGAACAGAGCGTCGATAGGGGTCAGAGTGATGGAGTGCTTGACATGACAGTGTAGAGGTACCCCCTGTGGGTGAGGGGAAGATGTCCCCTTACTCTTATACAACCTTGTCCATTTGTTGCTGCCATGTGGAGGAGCCTTGTCTGGTGGCCATGGCCATAATCTTCTTCTTGCCCCGAGGGCGAATCATAAGGAAAACAAATTTCCCCGTTTGGGAAATGATCTTACTGCATTGCTTCACAGTGACCAAAGAAACAATGGTAGGCGGTGCTACCTCCGGTATCCTGTACAACTTATTGCCCAAAGTAATAGTAACAGTGCGAGGCCTAGACTCATACACAACATGCCGCTTCCACAAGTATGGTTGGTCTAACAAAACACCACAAACTTCAAGAGGAGCAACATCACACAATACCTCATCTGTGAAGGGCTTGATGCTGTAGGGAAGGCGACACTGTTGGCTGACGCGGAGATCTCGCCCTTGGCGAAGCCACCTGATGGTGTACGACTGTGGGTGTGGTGTGGTCGGTAGGCCCAACCGCTTCACGGCTTCTGCTGAAATGAGGTTCTTTTGGCTCTCATTGTCGACAATGAACTGCAGCGGAGGACCCTTCACCCACATCTGTGAGTGGAAGAACTGCTCCTCCTCCTCTGGATCTTCAGGCTCATCTTTCTGGATCTTGGTGGTGGCAACAATGGCACTAGGCTCTGCATCGATAATCTACTTCCCTTTGTCATTCCCCTTGTCGGTTTCTAACTCATAGTTGGAACATGCATTTGATTCAGAAGCCTTTAGCTTGGCCACCAATGGCTGCTTGGCTCGACACTCACTTGTGTTGTGAGTGGGGCTCTTATGGAACTCACACCATTTCCCTATGTCCTTCTTTGTCTTCATGGTGTTGTTCTTTGCTTGCGGTTTCAGCGGGTTGTCTTGGGTCGCCCCGCCTTGGCTTTGTCCTTTGTTTTGCGGTTTGGGGGCGCCTTTCCCTTGCTTCGAATTCGTAGATCCAAAGTCTCGCTTCTTCTGTTTAAATCTCTGCTCGATCGTGGAAGCGTATCGATAGGCGACGCCAAGTGAGAAGATGTCTAGGAACTCCATCTCGTCCTGGATGTACTTGTGTAGATAGCCACGGTACTTGAGTAGCAAATGCCACTCAAAACCCTTGATAACCAGCTTTGTGCGAAGGGTATGGAAACATTTGTGAACTCCGACACATATTGGTCCCTTCCCTGCCGCAACGTGGTCCACTTTATGTATTTATCTTCATAGCTCCCGACAAGGTAATATTGTTCTTTGATGGCGTCTCAGAAAGAATTCCAAGTGGGTGCGGCTGAAAACACTGAGGATTCCCTCTCGTCCTTTTGCTGACAATAGGTTTCCCATCAGTGCTTGACAAGTGGGGCGACTTTGAGGAGTGCAAAAGTAATCTTTTCCCAATTGGAAAAGTCATCAACCGAAAAATATCCTTCTAACAGATTTAACCATCTATCTATGATGTCTGCATCTATCTGTTTTTCAAATATGGGAATGTCAAAGTTAACTTGTACTTTATAAGGAGTGGCGCGTCCAAAGTGGTTGCTGGATGAAGATGTGTCGCCTGTGGGTAGCCACCGAAGGATTTAGGCAAAGTTATCCATCACCGCGTTCCTTTGTCGCTCGAGGGCTTCCTCGAGCAATGTTTTGAAAGGATCTCCTGCCCCCTCGCCTTTCTTTTCTTTCGCCATAGGAGATCGTCGGGGTTTGCGAGGTTGGTCTTGCAAAGGTTCAACCAGTTCGAGCCACAACTCTTTATACCTTGACCTCATTGGGGACATCCAAAGAAAAACAGAAAAAGAGCAGATAGCTCTGATACCACTGATCCGGACTCATGTAGGAACACAACAAAATAAAGATATACACATAAACACAAAGATGCAGCAGAAATAAAACTTCATTTCTTTAATATCAAAGAACTGAAATATGCTTACATACAGAAATGGGAATAAACCGGCTCGGGCGATGGTAGTTTATCTTTGAGAAGAGATGTGGCAGCTTCATGTCTCTGGACTGTGTTACAATGAGGCTCAAAGGCCTATTTATTATTGAGAAACAATGGAAAACCCTAAACATCCAAAAACCTAACCCTAAGAGATGAAGAGCCAAAAATGTGGGCCCCGTTTGGGTAAATTGGTACATCAACTTCATGGGGTCATAACTTTGGCATACGATCTCCGTTTGGCAATCATAATACCTCGTTTTGAAGATCTCAAAGAGGAGGCCGAAAACAAATTGGTAAACCAGTTTGAGACTTTTCTAGTCTCTCCATTTTCCCTAAAAACATCTTTTAGTCCCTCAAAACGGCTTCGGAAGTTTAAGACCCAAAAAACTGCCAAAAATAGTAAGTTGTGCTACAATTAAGGAAAATGAAAAGAAACAATGGTGGCGTCCAAGTGGACACGTCCCCCAGGGTCCCGTGTCCCGTATTTTACGTATTGGACACGAAAATGGCCCTAATACGTGTCGAATACGATTTTCAACGTGTCATGAAAACTTGAATACGTATTCTACGTTTTCCGTCGTGTCCTAAATTTCGAATTCGCGTATTTGGTTTGTAGAATACGTTGCCCTAACGTATTTCGACATGTTGAATACGTATTGCGAAAAAAACATAATTTAAAGCCCACACGTTGGTCTATGTCTATTCCGGGTTATTTTTGTCCTGCTATCGTCTGGAGCTGCGAGCAGGGTGTTTGTCTTTGAAGTTAGCATTATATTTGAAGTTTGGAGCTATTTGAAGTTTGATTTCATCAGAATTGAATGTTAATTAATTGCAATTCAAGCAAGCTGTATGCACGTCTGATTTCATCAAGATTGCAGTCACTAGATTTACCTGACTAAATCTCTAAATTTGAAACTCCAGCAGATTAGCCTCTCTTCAAAAATGGAAATCCGAAAGTGATATGTTACATTAGTTGAAAACTCACAAGTTAATACTAAAAAGATGAAAAAAAAAAGAATGATCTTGAGACTCTAGAAAGATGCACATTCAATTTGGCACAAGTTGGGATTCAGTGGAGCATACTATTTGGCAGCGAGAGTAAGAAAACGACAGTTCACGGCAAAGCGAGATCTGCAGAGTGGTCGAGTTATATATTTAGCCGAGAGGCCAAGTTTCTTTGTATAACAAGCATTTTTTTGTTAGTTCATGTGTGTGGGTCATACAAGAACCAAGTGAGTGAGAGGGGGCTAAGAGCTTTTGTTAGGTATTAGCAAAAGCAAATTCTTATGGAACTGTTGTAAGAAAATATTTCTCCTGAAGTGGAATAAGAAGCCCAACATTTGCTAGCTTTCCCCACACTGGGGTTTCCTAGGTATATATGTGTTATTCTCTATTGCATTTGATTGGTTTCAACTTTCAAGTATTT
>APFE031190088.1:0-23208 GCA_000404065.3 Pinus taeda | reverse complement strand
TAAATATATATAAAACATGTCCCTCGTGTCCTGTTTCCAGGTCGCTGCGTTTCGTATTGAATACTCGTATTTACGTGTCCTCCGTGTCTCGTGTCTTCGTGTCATGTGACTTAGCTGGCCACCAATATCCACCTATATCATTTGAAGCCCTTTCTAGCAACAAATATGGCATCAAACATAGGTTCATAATATAGTGAACGAGAAACATTGAAGGGGATACCAACATCATACCACCATCTAGCTATGTAATCACAGGTAGTTTCTCTCAATTCTTTCTTCCAATGGTCATCTAAAATAGGTTGGATTTGACCTCTATTAGCTTGAGGACCATGTGCACTATCAGAGGGAGAGGAGGGTGTGTCTGTGATATAACTTTTGATGTCACCCTTCTTTTTAATTTTACCCTTACCCTTTTCTTGAATAGACTCCAAAGAGGGAGGAACATAGTAAAAGGGGTTGGATGCATTAGTGCAAGGGATAGATGAAGAGCCCTCATAATCAAAATTGGGGTTGGCAACCATCTTGTGTTTCATAGTCCTCTTCCTCCCTATTTCAGCGTCTAGTTCTTTTTGCCTAGCTTTTTCTCCCTCAAACTACTCAAAATTTTCTAGCAACTCCTTCCTAATTTCCCCAATTTGTTCTTCTGGTGCTGCACATGGGACAATTTGGCCTCTAATATCAGCCAAGTGTTGTTTCAGCCTGTGAATGTCCCCTCCACCTCCCTTGATTCTTTTATGACAAAACTTGCAATACATCTGATTATCAATCATCTCAGCATATGCCCAAGCAACATCTTTCATTCTAGGAGCCATTTTCTGATATTTGGAATTGGAAATGAAAGGACAAATGTCTGAAAATGAAAAGAAAAAAAATAACTCTTCAATGTTCATTTCTTCTAGAAAAATTGCTCTTTTCAATTTTCAGATTTGCAAAAAAATAAAAAAAAGCAAGGGCAGATTTGGGAAGTGGAAAAAAATTACCTGAGTCATTGCAAACTTCCACAGTGATTCTTATTGTTATAGATTTCCGGAAGGGCACTGCGTAATATATGTGGACGGATCACATATATTACACAATGCTCTTCCAGAAATCTATAACAAAAAAAATATCTCTAGCCTCCTCAATGTTTCTCCAAAAACCAACTCCTCAATGTTGCTCCAAAATGCTGCTCCAATGATTGCCCAATAACCACCTCACTGCTGCTCCAAAAACCAACTCCAACTCTTCACAAACTCCTTACAAATGTTCACTCAAATTCAATGAGATAACTATGAGGAAATGTGAGGGGGTTGGGCACTTTTATAGGCTTGGGAGAGGAGTAAAGGCATTAAGAAAAAAAAACCAAAAAAAAAAACAGAGTTTGAAGTCCAAGTTGCCGCCTCTTTTTCCCACGGACTAGCCCGACCGATTTAAGACGGGCTTTGCCGAGCTGGTCTGTTTGTTACCGAACTAGTTGCTGGACCAATTTTTTGACCATGCCAGCTCGGGTAGGGGTCTGGCTCGGTCAACTAGGCTAAATCCGATTCAGTCCGGCTTGGTTTTAAAACTATGTTAAGGACATATGCTAGGGCATGGAGTGAACATTCAAATTATCCCATCTTTTGACCTCATGTTTATGGATATGATCGTACAAGATCACATGGAACATTCAAATTATTCCAACTTTTGACCACATGTTCATGGATATGATCATACAAGATCACATCTCTCAGCTTATGTCCTCACACCCAAAAATTATTCTTGTTAACAAAAATTTATTTCCTATGGTGAGGGTTGAAACCATAGCAAAGCGGACTTAAGAAATGTTGAAGAATGTAACTACTGTCGGTATACATAATTGTATTTGAGTCATCATGTAATGTATTTGTCAAAGAAAGATTTTTTTAGTATAATAAAATTGACTTATTAAAGCATGGGTTTCATGCTTGGGTCAATTGTTTTTAGGTCAAAGCCTCCATTGAAGGCTTCTAGGGTTTATGTCAAGTCTTTGTCCATGTCATATTGTAAAAGACCCTTCTTGGGATTTGTTTGTCAAAGGAAGAAATTTATTTTAATGTAAAATAGGTCAATTAGGCCTCCCCCACCAAGTCGGCCTCAAATTGGAATTGAGGGGCAAAAACTCCTATATAAAGGCAACAACTCAACCTTCATTTGATGCACTCACTCATCCAGTTCAATTTGCAACTTCAGGGGCCAGAAAATGTGTGAATTTCAAGGGAAGAAGAGGAAAGGGCTAGCGAAGGAGGACATTATCTACCTAAGGAAGTCAAAATTCTCTCTCTTATCTCACATGTGCGAAGGAACTACAATTTTGTTGCTGGGTCGAAATTCTGTCGCTGGGGTCAAAGTTTTGTAGCTGGGAAGTCGAAATTCTGGATTGTTGTTGGGTTGAAGCTGCTAGATAAGAAGAGACTATTGAAGGTTGATGAATTATATTTAAAGGCTGAATTGGTGGAGGAGGAAGGTCTGTTGGTTTAGGGTCTTGGTCTATCTCATCTTGATTTTGAATCCACTGAAGGAAGAGTTATGACTGGGTTTCCCTGTATAAAGGGGTTGTAGCCCTAGATGAGTGTCCTTGATCTTCATGTTTTTGCTTTGATGATTGCTTGATGAGAAGAAGATAAAGAAAGAACATAAAGAAGTTAATAAGAACACAATAATATCACAAGTAATTATCAACATAAGAAAAACTTTTGCCTTTCTGATTTTCTAACAAGAAACACTCAATCCATTGAAACACAACAAGAGATCTTTATAAATTGCTAACTAGGGCTAAAGGACTTACTCAAGAGAATGAAGGTTGATGAAGATTCATTGAGCAAACTTTCTCCATCGAAGCTCTCCTTCAAATCCTGTGTACAACCAAAAAACAGCAAAGACAAAACAATATAATCAAAGAAATCTCGAGTGCTTTAAATGAAGTAAATGATCAAACTAACTCAGAATCATATACCAAATTATAATAATACTAAATTGGAGACGAGAGGAAAGAGTTTCTTATTGGGCAAATCTAACAACAATACAATGGTATAGAGATCACTTGGTACTTGCCAAAGGCGCTGCTCGGAACTGTCCTTTGGGTCCCTCCACCCTAGGTCATTGAAGGTCTCTTCCATTGAATCTTATGCTTCTAGACGGGACAAAGATAAAGGTTCTTCTCAAGGTCTGAAAGGCAATAGGAAGATCAAGAAATGAGGGTTTCCTTGGAAAAGCACTTAAAAGCACAAGGGAATTGCAGACAAGGATCAAGGGAGAAATTGTTGGCACAATGATCCTTGATTGGTAGTAACGCAATTCTCCACCCATGGCATGTATAGTTACTCTTAGAAAGTGGTTAGGGTCGCTAGGGTATGGACTATGGGAGGTGGCTGTTGGGTAAACCTGTAAACCTTGCTCCAAAACATGCAATAATGTGCACATTTAATTTTTTTTGGGTGCAAAATGAGGGCATATGCTAGTTGCTTTAAGGAGAATGGCATATATACGTGCTTTTTTTTTGTGAGAGTCAATATGTTTGCATTATGTTAGATCAAAAAGGGTGTGTGAACTCAACTCATGTTTTTAAAAGAGTTCTTTTCGGGCAAAAAGTTTGCAATGGAGATAGGGATGATATGACCAAGCCAATATGTGCATCTTCAAGCGTGGGAAAAGATGCTATAACAATACCCCATCTTGGCTAGCCCAACCAACACTTGGGGGTGGGGTAGGAGAAAACCTCACATAGATCCAATAGTTCAAAATGGGGATATGCTTGTATTAGACAAGTTGGTCCTTGATGAAGAGGAGTGTGCTCCATTACGCAGCCAGTTGAGCAAATAAATTAGTGAACTTGGAGTCTTTGGTAGCTTGTAAGCAATTGAAGATTGAGATAGGTCGAGTCCAATTGAATGGTGGAATATGTATGACTCCTTGACTATACATCATGCATAAATTGGCAGTGAGGGTGCTTTCAGAGGTTGTTAACACTTTTTGCAGAAAGGTGTTGGAGCACCTATAGCTTCATCCATAGTGTTAAAACTTAAGATAAATAACTTGAATGTAGATCTGGTAAAAAGCTTGGTTTTTATGTGCACTACAACTTGAGATTGTTGTCCCATTATCATGATGCAGTGGAGAATGATAGAACATATGTGATTTGGGACAACAATCTAGAGGAGTATAATTTGGAGGATGGAGCCATAGTTTTAGAGCATTTGGAGCTGAACTTTTGGGTGATCATGATGACCATATTTATGGTGTAGACATGGCACTTCCTTCCACTCGCAGGTTTCTAGATGCAGGAGTTTTGTCTTTATCTTTCACAACATCCAGCTTTACATGGAGGCCATGCAGTTGTTGATCGTGTTCCATGAACACCTCCACCTACTCCTACTCTTCTTCTTCATAGATCACAGTAAAAGAAACTTGAAGTTTCTCGTGGCAAGAGGAAGGCTTAGTAGATACTAGACCTTTTTCTTTTTCCTGTTTAGTAATAGTCTCTAGAACTGTCTTTAGTATGGCTTATTTTATAAGCCTTATATGATAGTTTCAGTTTGAACTTTGAAGTTTTATCCTACCTTTGAACTGTTGCTTGAACCTTACAACTCTTTGGTAATGAATATGATGCTTTATTTCATTTCATGGTTATCTGTTACAATTTGTTGATGACAAATTTTATATGTTGAAACTTGAAGGTTGATGTTGTGGTCGTTGATTGATCATTTGATGACAATGTTATAACTACTAGATGATTGATGTTATATGTGTATTAAATGGTAGATGCTTTAATGATCATCACTAATCTAGTAGTTAAATCTAAGTTTTCGTGTTTTCTGCAGTTGGTTCAACATTCTGCATGTTTTTTTTGAATATATATATATGCATCAAAATATACTGAAATATGTATTATACAAAATCTCTTTTGAAATGCTTTGGTCCTAGAAGCTTTTTGAAATCATGCTTCCCTCTCCTGCTCCTACTCCCAACAGTCTTGAAGCTATCACCTTGGATTAAAGAGGCGTTGGAATAATAGTGATATTATCAGAGGAAGAATTCCTGCTGTTCATGTATCAGATTTTAAAGCGATCCTAAGGGTAGAATCCTGTGCTTCTCCAGGGATATGAGCCTTTATGCCAAAGAAGTTTTGTTACATCCCTTTATCAGGTCTGCATTCCCCATTTGACGCCCAAACTCTGTCGTTATGTCAAATCCGCAGGGGGTAGGGTGGGTGCATTCCTGGAATGAGTTTCTCATGTGCCAAACCTGGCATGCTGGCTACGATCACAACCTAAAAAATTGCCTCTACTGTTACCAGGAATACTAGTGAATACTAAATAGTCTAACTAATTAGTAACATAGCGAAAGCAATCTAGGGGAAGAATGATTTAGAAACTACTGCTCAATAGCCCCTGCGTGGGTCTCATTATAAGGAATCTCTCTGCTTTTTCATATTTTTCTGGTGCTTCCAAATACCTTTCTTTGGACTGATTCTTGTTTGATTCTTCAAGTCACTTGCAAGTTGCATGATAGCTAATGCTTGTTTTGATTATATAGTATTTGCAAATTCGTGTTCACAGATCTTGCTGCTAAACTTTTTGAAAGTTTAGGTCCATAGCATATGACTATATATTTAATTCTTCTTGAATATTAATTTCTTTTTTGAAACAGTTATTAAATTTTACCAAGTATTTAGTAACAATACGGCATGTTGCAGAGTATTGGCCCTTTTTGCGATCAACATCTATTTATGTGTTCCTATCATCACTGAAGTTATTGATACTTGCTATCGCAAAGGTCATATTTTCTATTTTCCTTAAGGATTGACATAATGACCAATGCAAAACTTTTTACCCCTGGATGGCATCACAAAGATGGTTTTGTTTTATATTACCATTGTATCTCTGGTTTTTACCTCTTGACATATCTTTTGGCATCTTATTTTGAATCACAGGAAGTAAATCAGCGTTCTTTCCAACTGTTGCAAGAGTACTTAAATGCGGCAAAGGGTAATAGCAGCCCTCAACATCATGCTTATCATTTTTTATTCTATCTCCATAAAGATGCTGCTACTCAAAAGCTTGAGAAAGTGGAGGTTGTACTACCCCGTCCACAGGTCCGGTATGTTTCCCCAGATAGGGCAGAAATTCTTCCAGCCACTCGTGCAGCTCTTGGAAACCTTCTATTTTCATGTGGATTGTCAAAGCATGTTAAAGGGGGCTTGATGTCTGAGGAAGATGAACTAAGACTCTCTGATCTCTTTCAGCAGGCATCCGAAATACAAAGGCAGATGGAGGTGTCTCTTCTGGGTTTGGAGCAGAAGCTAGTAGTTGTGAAAAATGCACTCTGTGTAGGACGTGGAATCAGAGTGTCAGTTTGTTCAGCACTGGCTGGTTTAACTCTAAGAGAACAATTAGCATTGTTGCAAAGGTTAGGTAAAGCTTTAGATCTATGTAAAGATATATCTTTGGTTGGACATGCAGTTTTGATTGGTGATCGTTATGGAGTGGATAATCTTGGGAATCTCTGGTTAAAACACGAAGACAGTGAAGAGAAGTGGTCTTCATTTTTTTCTGCTGTTGATCTTGTCAAAGCTTTAAGATACAAGAAGGAAGCAACACTAAGGCGAGGTTTGGAATTCAAAGTGGCAAAGTTGATGGAGATAGAAATGATATTTACACACGACTCCTTGTCAATTCACCCACATTATTCCCAATTTCTCAATGAGATTGCTGAAGGTGCTCTACAACATGGAGCAGTGGGTGGAGGGAAATTTCATGAGCTACCAGTGAAAGTTACAGGCAATCCAGAGGAACTCGGATGTGGTGCAACGGAGGAAATAGGAAGCCTCACGTCTTTTGAAGTGGATAAAACTATGGGATATGTGACAGTTCCTGTATATGAAAGTCTAGCAAATCTTTATAAATTTATTGAGCAGCATGGGGAGGAAGCTTTGGCATCAAGGCAGAGATTCAAGCAGCTGGAAGAGCATCTGGAAGGGATGAAGACAAGGACAAGGAAGATCCTTAAGCTGAGGCACCTTAGTTTTGACAATGGTTTGTCTAGGGATAAATGTATATCAGCCTGTACTCGATTGTTGAGAAATGCACATGAACTTACTCGGTACACTGAAGGCCTTTCAATCTGTGTATCAAATGAGCATAATCTTCCTCAGTCTGGCTCTAAACGCCCTTTATATTTAAAATGGGATTTCAGCATTTCTGATCTTTGACAAGAATCTCATCATTTCAAAGAAAAATAATATTTGGCATCAACAGATACTTTCATATCATATATATTGGACTGTATTCTTTATTCTTTATTGTTACTGCCCTAGTCTTGTTGAGCAAATATAGTAGCATATTGCATATCCAACAATATCTAGAATTTGTAGCTCCAGTAGAAACATGGCATATGCTTCAATTTATAACTCGTATACTAATTTATAACTGTAAAAACCTTCTACAAGTTCATTGGCTTATTGTTAAATTTTAGTAGGGAGTGTTTACTACAAGGGGATCGAGGTTAACTCTATCTCCAAAACAAAGTGGAGGGCTAGTCTCCCCTTCCATTTCACTTTCAAATTCCATTGTTTTATTTCAAACACAACCTCTTTGGAAACATATAACCAACAAACCACGAGTGAGCTAAATTTTTTAACTCAAAAGTTTAAAAAGGGGTTTATTTATCTCTATCATAATGGATTTCCTCATGCAATCCTACTCTAACAAAACAATTAAGGCCATATTGTTTTTAATCCTCTGTAGTTGTTATAAACAAATGTCCAAATTAGTGAGCAATATCAGCCATCTTATGTAATGCTACATAAAATAAAGTTGTGCAAGAGGATCCTTATTGGTTGAAAAGTAAGTTGACCTTTAGGCAGGTCCATATGACATTTATATCTGTCGTTTAAAAAAACTAGGGTTGTACAGATGTATGCCCACATGAAAATATAATTGCATCATTTCTATTTAAATGATTGAGCTGTCTCGATCAAAGAGGGTTATATATATATATATATGTATAGTATATCAGATTCGGCTGCATTTGGAGGTTTTCTGGTTCGTACGAGTCCTCCAAACTGGCTTCTGATGAGTTCGGATATGAACTGGCTAGTTCAACATCAGCTTACCTGGTGACCTCCACAAATAGACAAGGTACTAAAAAAAATCCCTGACAAATAGACAAGGTACTAAAAAAAATCCCTGAAAAAGTGCAATCGGGTTTCTAAACCCTAATCCTAGCTCATTTAAAGGCCCTCAGCCCCTCTATTTGCTCCACACTCTTCTCATTGGGTTGTTTATGAACATTTGAAAATTTCGGAATTGTAGCAAAGAGAGTTCAGTGTGAGATTGGAGCTGATTTGAAGGTCTTTGTGCGTTCATTTTAGCGGAGAGAAAACACATCAGCCGTCAACCTATTATCGACAAGCTTGGAGGATATTTGAGATTGGATGCTTATGACTATTTTAAAATATATACAAATATTTAAACCCTCACGTTCTTCATAAATTTGCTCATTTATGTTTTAGCAAATAAAAGGGTAGTTCTTATTTGTAGTTTTAGTTTCATAAGACACATTATGATGGGTTTCCCAATAAAGATTACCCTTCATGGAACATTGTGAATTAATTGATGGGAAAATTGTATGCAACAATCATACGAGGGGAATTGGTGGGAGGGATACACACGCTGAAATGCCAATAAGCACACATAGAAGGGCATGTTAAATCATGTCTAAATGTTCTAAGTGATATAAAATGCCAAGTGCAAGACATTGCTGAAGTTGTTCATGTGGTAAGATCGAGTAAAAGAATGAATGTGGAAGTTGAAACCTTAGTTATGAAACCTTCTTTGTTGGTTTTCAAATACAATAGATACAAACACTAATTTATGAAAATTGATAATTTCTTCCAATGACGTAGATATTATTTTAGTACTTTCAATTTATCATAAGCAATTACACTTCAAAAATTCAACCATGAAAGTAGTAGGATAGTGGAGATAACAATGCACAAATATAACACAATATTTACCATGGAAAAACCCACTTTGGGGAACAACCTAGCTACTTTTTCCATAGAGAAATTTTTTAGTTCAACAAGAGACAATTCTTCTAGTCAAAATACAAAGAAGAACAATACAACTGTGGTCAAACCTGGTCAAACAACTCTCTTGTCAAGTCTCCAATTTGCCCAACAAACTCGACCTTCTCTGATTTGCCTAGGACAAAATTCGGCCTCACAGAAATTGCTCAGAAACTCGGTGCTGCTCCCTAGAGACTACTACGTAGAAATTTCGGACCTGTTACCTAGAAACTGTTGGAAATTTAGTAGCCATGATCGACATTTTCATCAATAAAGAAAAAGAAAAATTTGAATTTATATTTATTACTCTGTCAAGTCGCCCCCCTCCTTGATCAAGTTAGCTTGGCCCTTGGAGGCACCCTTTCGACCCCCTTTGGAAGACTATAAATATGAGAGCTCCCCCTCTCATTTGCACATCGATGATCTCTTGTTTATCTCTAATCCAACAAAGGAAGAAAAGGAGGTATGAATCGCAGAAGAAGAGATGATTTGATGGCTTGGCACTTGTAGAGGTCTTGTACTGGTTAGTTGTTATTTTGATGTTTTTGTTTCTGGATGGATTGATGAACATTGAATCTCTCCCATTAGGAAAGTGTTGGGAATTCAATAGAGCAATGAATATGTTAATTCTCTTTAACTTGATCACTGTTTGTGTTACCTTTTACCTTATTATATTTGATGCTTATAATTATAATGTGAGATACATCAAGTAGCTACCAAAACAATAAGAATAATGACATAGTATATAGGCCGCAAGCCAGGGCCAAAAACACCCCTCTTGAGGGGAAAACCCTTAAATCTCTTCTCTTCTTATAGATCTTTCAATTGACGAATACAAGACCTTGTGCCTTAGACAAATACCCTCCAAGATCAACTCAACCTCCTGTTGCAGGGACTTCGACCTCCTATTGCAAATCCGAAATTCTGTCTCCCGGTAACTGCTGCTGCCCCTCTAGAAGACTTCAATCTTCTTCGTATGGCCTCTTCTTCCATTTGCTTGACTTTCCTTGAGATTTAGGGCTAGAGAGACACCCTAAGTGACCTTTGCTTGACTTCTTTTCTATCTTCCTTCCAAGATCGAACCAAAGACAACCCTTGTGCAGAAACCCTAGCTTCGACTTGCACATGGGAGATACAACTAGCCCAAGCACTTTGACTTCCTTTGACCTCTTCGTTCTTCTTCTTTGACCTCTTCTTGTCCTCTTCTTCGCATAGAATGAGAGATGAGTGAATGATCCTTTGGAGGGCTAGTTCATCTCTTTATATAGGCCTCTTCAAGGGTAGACATGGCTCTTCATTTAGGCTAGCTTGACAAATTTTAGGCCGACTTGATCTTGGAGGGCATTTCGACACTTTTAAAGATAGAAAACATTTTTCTTTACAAGATGCAATGTGCCCATTGGGGTCTTCAATATATGACAATGACTCTTAAACCTAGGACAAACCCTAGAAGCTCTCAATGGGTGCTTGACTTATAAAATAAAAGAACTTGAGCATGAAACCCATGCTCCAATAATAATAATTTCTTTTCATTTTATAATTTACAAGATACATTTCATATTTACGAAGACTGAACCTAGTTACACATTTTTCAACACTTCCACTTAACTAGGGAGGTATTCATAAAAGGTACATGGTCATTCTCAATCTGAAGAGATCTCATAAAAAGAGTCGGATTGGTAACCCATTTGTCTAGCATTATGTTAACCAACATTGTCACATAGCAAGGCCTTGACTAAGAGCTCTATCTCTCCACAAGATCATAGCACAATTCTTGCGAGACCAATGATTTATAGGCAGAATCATCATTATCTCTCAAGGTACATACTCCACCTAAGTGTTCACTGATTATGACCTTCTTTGGACTATTCTTATCTTGGATAGCTAGTTCTCAAAGAATATCGGTCCACGATTACTCGTCTTGAATGCCTTACCACATTCTCAAAGAGTATTGAATGCTAGATGGTTACTCAATCCTCCATTCTTTCTTTCCCAGTGAAGACAAGAATGTAGTGTCTATCTCTCCCTCTCAATTAGGGAGGATACATCAACCAAACCAAGCTCTTCTCTCAAGTACACAAGCTTCTTGTTCAGAAGTGACTTTGTCAATATGTCAGTGACCTGCTCATCAATGGAGATACACTGTAGCTGCAACACACCATTTTGTACTAGCTCTCGAATATAGTGATCATTAGAGGAAGTTTCAGCCTAAAAGTGCCCACAAAATTTTTACATAATTTCCGTGTCATAATATGTAAACCAATCAAAATCCTTTAAATTTAAAAAGAGGTACATGTAAATATTTTGGAGGAAAAACTATTTTTAATTGTATTTTTGGCTTGTACCCTGATAGGTTTACTCAAATTTCAAGTGTAGATATTCATTGGATGCAAAATTAAATTATGCGTCCAACGAGTACCCATTATGCATACTTTTGAGAAGACCCACATTGATAAAAATCGCAGATACAGTAAAAAAATGTGTTGAAAATGTTTGTTTGTTTGCTTGTTTGTTTGTTTGTTTGTTTTTTTTTTTTTGTCTTTCCATGAAACACATGATCTCTAGACAAACATATACCACTGGTGTTATCACAAAGTATCACTGTAGGGTTCATCTATCCTTCAAACAAGTCGGATGGTAGCTTCCTCAACCATACCGCTTCTCTTCTTACTTCACATGTTGCAACATATTCAGCCTCAACACTACTCAAAGCAACTGTGTCTTGCTTTTCGCTCATCCATGAGACCATGGAGGATCCCAAATTGAAACATCTTCCTGTAGTACTTCTTCCATCTTGCTTACTGCCTCCCCAGTCGGAATATGTATTTCCAATCACATTAGTTGGACATCATTCCTTCTATCATACTTTAGACAATAGTGGATGGTTCCTCGCATATATCTCAAAATATGTTTTGCTGCTATCCAATGATCATCCTTCGGCTCCACTTGGAATTGACTGAGAACATTTACTGCAAAGCATATGTATGGTCAAGCATTCACCAAGTACATTAGTGAGCCAATATGTTGTCTATACTTGGAAGGATCCATAGGGCTTGAATCTGAATTCCTTAGTCTCTTCAAGTTTGTGATCATCGGAGTGGTCATAGGTTTGCAGTCCATCATGTCAAACCTCTTCAACATCTTGATCACGTACTTTCCTTGACCCAAATAAACTTCATCAGGTCCTTGCCAGACTTCTAGTCCCAAATAGTAATGCATCAACCCAAGATCCTTCATGTCAAATTCTGTTGCTAGTTGCTTCTTACATTCTTCAATTTGACCTTCTACACCTGTTGAGAGAAGATCATCTACATACAAAAGAATGTTTACAGGTTCTCCATCTACAACTTTGATATAAGGGTTTAGAGCAACAAAACTGTTTGTGAAGCCTATTATTTGCAGTTATGCATCCATTCTAGTATACCATGCCCTTGTTGCTTGCTTGAGGCCATATAATGCTTTCTTTAGTCTGCAAACATATGCCTTCCTATCTTTAACTTTCTTTGCTCTATATAGACTTCATCTATTGTGCCATTCAAAAAAGCGGTCTTGACATCCATTTGGTGGATGTTCCATCTCATCGATGCTGCTAGAGAGACTAATGAATGGATCGTTGTATATCTTGCTATTGGAGAAAATGTTTCTTCATAGTCGACACCTTCAAGTTGAGAGAATCCCCTAGCCAAAAATCTTGCCTTATACTTATCTATACTTCCATCTGCAACATGTTTGATCTTGTAGATCTACTTGGAAGTTACCACAAATTTATTTTCGGGCCTGGGTACGATCTCCTAGACTCCATTCTTCATTATAGATTGATACTGTTCATTCATGGCATCTTTCCATTCCTGATGATTTACAACCTCTTCAAAAGTGGATGGTTCTACTCCTACTAGTTTAGTCATGTATGCAACATACCCAAAATATATCTTGGGTTTCTTGCTTTCTCTACATGATCCTTTCGCTGCTTCATGACCTTCTACATCAAGTAGACTAGATCTCAACCAATTCGGTATTTTTCTTGTTTCAAGGATAACCACAGATTGAATAGCCCACTAGGACTTTGTTCTTCATGGTGTGATTCTTTTTCCCCCTTGTCAACTTCCTCCTCAAATATAAGAAGTTATTCATCATCAGAGTCTATGGAAAGCCCCTTTGATTTCTTGAATGCTACGCTTTCATCAAATATGACATCACGACTGACTTCTATGTGATGTTTGTCTTTCATGTAGATCCTATAAGATTTCAATGTGTCGCTATACCCAACAAATGTTCCCTTCATGCCTGAAGGATCCTACTTCTTTCTTTTGTCCTTTGGTATATGGATATATACATGGCATCCAAAGATTCATAAATGATCTACAAATGGCTTCTTTCTAGTGAACACTTCTTCCAGAGTTTTTTTGTCTAGAGATCCGTGGGGACTTCAATTTTGAATGTAGACCACTGTCTTCATGGCTTATCCCCACAAAAACTTAGGTAGATCCTGATCGTGTAACATTGCTTTTACACTTTCTTTAATGGATATATTGTTTCGTTTTGCAACTCCATTTTGCTCGGGATTATATGGGACTACCAACTCCCTCTTAATCCCAGACTCCTTACATAATGCTATAATCTCTTTGGATGTATATTCTCCTCCATTATCAGATCTTAGTACCTTGATTCTTCTTTTTGTAAGGTTCTATACTTCAACTTTGAATTCTTGAAATTTTGTAAATACTTCGTCCTTGGTTTTCATTAAGTAAACCCAGGTCTTTCTTGAATGATCATCTATAAATGTGACATAATATGGATGACCTCCAAGTGATTTAGGGATCATAGGGCCACATACATCAGAGTGAATGAGATCCAATATTTCTTTTGACTGCGAAGCACTACTTCCAAATGGTCTCTTGGTATTCTTAGCCAATGCACATCCCTTACATACTCCTCCATGATCTTACTTCAGTTAAGGTATTCCATCTACTATGGAACTTAGAGTTGGAAGAATTTTGAAATGTAGATGACCAAATTGTCTATGCCAAAGTTCACACGGGCTAATTTCAATGTGAACTAGGGCTTGGGCCACAAGAGATATTAGTCTATAGAGTGTTCCTTCTCAAATGCCAATGACTCTTGCTTGTTCTATACTTCAGTCTTTACTCCATACAACAACCCTTCCATTAACGAAAGATAATCTATCACCCTTATCTTTTATGCTTGAAATGGAAAGTAAGTTCTTATGCAAACTTGGAACAAATAGAATGTTGTTGAGGTGGATGTTGCTTCCATTCTCCAACTTTATAGATGTCGACCCAATTCCCTTTACATGATAACTTTTGTTATCTCCAAGTTCCACTAAATAGGTGTATTTTTCTTTTGATAAGGTCTTCAATTGTTTGGAATGGCTAGTCATGTGTCTTGATGCACCACTATCAATTACCCAAATGTCTTCATCTTGGAATGTGCTAGAGAAAGCCGAGAAGAGACCTTCATCATTTACCTTGATTGATACCTTCCTTGAAGAAGATAAGAGACTCCATGCTTTCTTGATACCTTCCTTGAGATGGCTTTCTATCTTGGAACACTTCTTGATGAACTTATTCATTGTAGAGGAGATCTTCATAATGCCCTTTGCCTACCTTTGTTCTAATACCATGTTGAGAATTCAATAGGGCAATGAATATGTTAATTCTCTTTAACTTGATAACCGTTTGTGATACCTTTAACTTATTAGCTTTGATCCTTATAATTATAATGTGAGATACATCAAACAACTACCAAAACAATAAGAAGAGTGACACAATATATAGGTTGCAAGTGATATGATAATCACCCGATGAGTGATCTCAGTTAAAGATTTATTAAATGAAGGTATTACAGACTCGTGTTGGTGTGTATGTCTATGTTATTTAAGCAACAGAGCGATCATATTGCAAATACACAGACATTTGAAAAGGAAAACAACAGAGAATCACAGTAAGCAAATACAAGAACACAAGAATTTAATAAGGAGTTCACCCTATCCTCCAGGGCTACATCTCCAGTCCAGCTCTCAGTGGTGGCCTTCTTTTGTTGTGTCTTGAAGCAGAGAATTACAATGAAGGAGCTCAATGTGAGTCTCCTGAAATGGAATTTGCTTGGTAGGGTGGTTCTTGGATGCCCAAGCCACTAGAGTACACAGACTCTTTTCCTTACCAGCTCTGTGACCTTCTGGTCTATAATGGAGAGAGCCCAATGTGGTCCTCAGTCCGGACAGATCCTCTCTGGGATGGCTTGAATCCCTCAAGCTCTCTGGTGCTCGATGTTGCCTTCGGTCACCTCGGCCCTCTGTCTTCCATTCTATTGTTGCTTCACTGTCTTTCTTTTCTCTGTTCTCCCTTTTTGTGTTCCGTCCTCCTCTCAGGGTTCTACTATCCTTCTCTTGGGATTCTGGTGTCCTTCTGCTTTTCCTGTGCATGGCTTTAAGGCCATTTGTACCCATGGCTGTTCGATTCCTCTTCCACTTCTCGTTGGATCGCCTGCTACAGCTTCGCTTGGAGTTCCCTATTCGGCGTCATCATCAGGCTCACAGGGAGTGGCCACATGTCCTCCTGCAGCTGCACCAATTCACTTCGTTGGTTCGGTTTTTCCGTTATGTCGTGGAATGAGTCTTCTACCACCTTGGCGTCAAATCGGACTTCAAATCTTTACAAACTGTAGCTTAATCCTCCGTCGATTCCGCTTTCCCATCAGGCGCGATCTCAGCCGTTAGATATGGAGCCCCCAGATCCGACGCCATTCGCTCATCCCGCACGGTTAACTTGCTCGACTGTTAAACACGCGATCAATGGTGGTTTTCTCTCTCCTCTACTTGCCACGCGTCGACCGCTGGGTGGGATCGCTCCATTTTCACCAATTCCGCTCACTGTTTGAGGGTGCCCCCGATCAATATCGCCAGTTTTCGGAGCGCGGGTCCCACCTTGTCCTTTAGCCTTTTGTCCATGGTTTTCCCGGCTTCCATGTGACCGAGCGCTCGGGGCTTCCCCATTTTGAAGTTTTTCGCCCAGCGATGCGCGATTCGCATCAAACACTACCTCTGTTTCCCGATCTGGGCCTCCCAGGGGCTAACTTTGCCTCCTGAGCAGTCTCCATGGGCCTCGGTCAGCGCGCTTTGACTGAGGTGCTCGTCGTTCCACGCTGGTTGCCATTGCCACTAGTTTAGAGGTGTTCTTGATCGCTATTTTAAATCCTTTGAAGCCTGTCCAGACTTGGTACAGCCGTGGCTGTGTTTAAACATTCTTTATGGATCCAATTCGGATCAGCAAGCTAGGGCCAAAACCCCTCCTCTTGAGGGGAAAATCCTTAAATCTCTTCTCTTCTTATAGATCCTTCAATTAAAAAATACCAAGATCTTGTGAATCACACAAATACCCTCCAAGATCAAGATCAACTCAGCCTTCTACTGTAGGAACTTCGACCTCCTATTGTAGAATCAAAATTTTGTCTCCCGGCAACTACTGCTGCCCCTTTAGAAGACTTCGATCTTCTTCGTATGGCCTCTTCTTCCCTTCGTTTGCCTTTCCTTGAGACTTAGGGCTAGAGAGACACCCTAAGTGACCTTCACTTGACTTGTTTTCTCTCTTCCTTCCAATATTGAACCAAATATAACCCTTGCA
The DNA here is from genome assembly GCA_000404065.3 of Pinus taeda. Lineage (NCBI taxonomy): Eukaryota > Viridiplantae > Streptophyta > Pinopsida > Pinales > Pinaceae > Pinus > Pinus taeda. The sequence continues at coordinate 6,504 of APFE031190088.1, read as the reverse complement.
TAGAAACCCTAGCTTTGACTTGCACGTGGGAGAGACAACTAACCCAAGCACTTCAAATTCCTTCGACCTCTTCTTCGTCCTTCTTCTTCGACCTCTTCTTCGCATAGAATGAGAGATGAGTGAATGATTCTTTGGAGGACGAGTTCCTCTCTTTATATATGCCTCTTCAAGGGTAGACATGGCTCTTCGTTTAGGCCGACTTGACAGCTTCTAGGCCGACTTGATGTTGGAGGGAATCTTGACACTTTTAAAGAAAAACATATTTTTTCTTTACAAGATGCAATGTGCCCATTGGGGTCTTCAATATATGACAATGACTCTTAAACATAGAGCGAAATTATATTTGTGATCAAGGCCAAATAGAAGGAAAAGTATCTTCTTGCAAACCTGAAACAACTAATTTATGAGGAAAATTGTAGACTTAAGGCACCTATTTTTTGTGGAAACCATACGTACCTGAGGCATTTTTCCCCTGTGGAAGGAGTGCAAAGTCTGAGGTACATTACATAGTGGAATAATACAAATTGTGGAACTATGTGATTTTTCTCTATGGTTGAAGAAAAGTTTGAGAAGGCATCCAAATTTCTCTATGATAATGTATATATGAACTTTCTAAGTCTGAGCATATGAGTCCAAGCCTCTATGGAAGGATCAATGATCCAAAATTGAAGAATAATCCAAGTTACATTACCCCTTTGTGAAATTCAATAAATGGCATCCAAGTTACATCCATGGACTCAAAGCGACAATTGTATTCTTGAGGTTTTGACAAGTATCCAAACTAAATAACGATGTCTTAGGCCTAGTTGAAGTCCAAATTGTGGAAGAAGCAGTTCGAGCTACATGAGTTTGAAGTTTGTTTGAGTTAGTATATTTATGTGGAAAGAGACTAGTTTGAACCTATTATATCTGAGAAAAGTAACAAGGTTGGGGCCTGTTCGAAATCACTATTGAAGAAGACCTTTTCTATTTATAAGTATATGGTGACATTATGTTAATTTTAGGTATGTTCTATGCTGATAGCAAATTTACTTCAATTTTCCATATTAGCTCAATATCAATTCCAGATTAGCAATCACATTAAGCATGATAGTAAAATGAAGATAGAACATAAACATAAATCGTAGAAGACGAGCCAAGACAAGAGGACACAAGATGTAGCACTACCTAGGGACAAACCCCAATGTGGGGAAACCCTTGATAAATTCTTCTTATATGTTCTTTAATAGTTCAACAAAGAGAGAGATAGTACATATACATCAGAATTCAACATTTTGACTTATCTAAATAAGAGCAGAGATCTTCCCTAAGAAGATGGCACATGAGGCAGCTGATCTGAACTTAGGTGAAGAATACTGCTTCAATTGATCTTCCAAGGTGACTCCATCACCATATAGCACCCATCATTGTGCTGCAACTCATCATCATGCTGCATCCAACACTGTGCTGTACCCAATCACTGAGTTTCTCTCATCACTATGCTGCTCCCATCACCCAGCTACACCTAATCATTACGATGCACTACACTGCTGTCTCTAACACCATGCTGCATCCAACTACTGCATCTAAACATGTTGTCAATACAACAATGCTGCATCTTCCAGAATGCTGTCCTCCTCCTGTAATACATGTATCAAGGAGGGACACCACTTCTGCCATTATGCCAAAACTGATACAACCGCCTTAGCTACTGGCTATGGCCCATAGCGTAGCCCAACTACAAGTTAAGCTATAATCCCACAGTCCTAGGAACAATTTCATACACAATACTGTTATCAACATGTGGCCACTTAAATACTATGTTGATCCTTCAAAACTCTATATGTTGTTAGAGCTTCTTCTCATCAGTGGATTGAGCTTTCTCATTGTTGTAGCAGTTCCTCTAGCTAGCGTAGTAGAGCCCTCCTCAAGTGCTGGTTAGAACCTTTGAGATAGCGTATAGATTCTTCTCATAAGACAACTGTAGAGACTTCTCCCTTCAACGTGGCTGGTCTTTAGGACTGTGGCTAAGATATGCCACCTAAAACACATCCTTTAGGACTGTGAATTTAGTCTCTTTCTTACAACGGATTAGGGGTTCATTGGCTCCCTTTGACTGTGTCTAGCTGTGTATAGAAGACTGCGGTTAGGGCTCTTTTGGAGCTTCCTTTGGTAGTGTATGGAAGCCTCCTTGCTGCGTTGAAGAGCCTTCTTTTGGGACAGAGAAAGAGCTTATCTTTACTGTGATTTAATCCCTTTAGGACCGCATATAAGACCAGTGGCTAGGGCATGTTTTACAGCAGCTATGGCTCCTCCAAGGCTGTGGCTATAACCCTTCCTTTAAGAGTGCGTTTAGGGCAGCATTAACCCTTCCTTGATTGTGGATTAGTGCATAACTAAAGAATGGCTTCAACTCCTAGTCTGGACTGTAGTGAGGGAATCATATCTCCATTTAGAACAACACATATATCCCTTCTTGACTGCGACAAAACTATCTCCTTTCCTCCTACGTCTAGGTCTTCATCATCTAGATCTCTCTCGCCACCAAAACCCAAAACAAGTGGAGAGAGATCAAGAGTGAAGTGTGTCCAAATGACTAGCAAGATACCTCTTTTTATACTAAAATGTTGAGCACAAGTGGGGCCAATTTGGTTGTTGGCCGAGCTTGATGAATTGTCCCATAACAGAAATAAATACATATCTCCATGAATATATGTCGGAATCGGATGATCTTTAGATCAATCCTACACCTCTCGACGATTGGAATCCAAGAAAAATATCAGCTGCCATGAATAAGTAGACCCACACGGAGTTTGGCCTTAGTTGCCAGTTTTAACACTCCCTCTATCTAGGGAGAACTCCATCTACTGATCCATCTGCTAGACTGCACTATCTCTACCATCAGTGCCCTACACTTCTCTGCTCTACTCTGCTGAACTATGAAGAAGAAGAAATAATCGAGAATGTATCATACCATCCTCTACTGACCCGAAGTCAGTCCCATATAAAATAGAGTGTCTCATACCACTCTTACTGATCCGAAATCAGTTTCAAATAAAGAAAGTGTATCATACCACTCTTACTAATCTGAAATCAGTTCCAAATAAAGGGAGTGTATCATACAGTCTTACTGATCTGAAATTAGTTCCAAATAAAGAGAGTGTATCATACCACTCTTACTGATCTGAAATCAGTTCCAAAAGAGAGTGAGTTATATCACTCTTACTAACTCGAAGTCAATTCCAATTGATCCCATATCAATATCATCCTAGCATAGGGAGTATGGTAGTAACACGATGCGCCCATTAGTACTGCTATGGTCTGTATCCTCATTTACCTACTCATTGGCCAAATGAGAGGTACTTCCCATGAGTCGCAGACTGCATTGGTAGGATGTCTCGGCAGGAGAAGGATGAACCACTCATCCTGCCTACATGTCACTAGGGGTATCCTAGGGGAAGGCTGGACCACTATCCCTGTACACAAAAAATCACTAGGGGAAGGCTGAACCACTCTCCTTATACAAAACAAATCACTAGGGGAAGGTTGAACCACTCACCCTATGACTGTGTCTTAGCAGGGGAAGGATGAACCACTCATCTTGCCTACATAACAAAGCACTAGGGGAAGGATGAACCACTCACCCTATGGTTTCTCATCACTCCAAGGTGTACCCCCAAGCCCCTGGAGCTCCCAGAGCTCAATGTCCATATCATACAGGACCCTTAGGAGAGAGTCTCTCCACGACTCCTAGTTGTTCTGGGAAAGTCACAAATTTGACCTTTCCCAGGGACTTCGACGGAATGTTGGCGACCTGCACATCAGTCCCATTGTGATGGAGGCTTCTTGCTCCTCGATGTACCATATCCCAGATAAAGTGGTACATGATGTCTATATGCTTGGAGCGATCATAAAAATATGATATTCCTCAACAGTTGAATCCCCCTTTGGTTGTCATAGAAGATCATGGTGGTATCCAGCGTGTGTCCAAACAGCTCACTAAAGAGCTTCCTCAACCAGGAAGCTTCACACGAGGTCATACTCGTAGCTATGTATTCATTCTCAGCAGTGCTCAAAGCAACTGACATCTGCTTCCTTCTCATCCAGGATATCGTAGCAGAACCCAAAGAGAACCAACACCCGGAAGTGCTCTTGTGATCCTCCACATTGCTTGCCGAGTCAGCATTCGAATAATCATGCAGCCTCACATTTCCGGCAGTGTATCTCAACCCATGAGAGATTGTGCCCCAAAGATATCTTAGAAAGTTCTTGGCACTAATCTAGTGAGGCTCAACCTTATATGAGTTCCTGGCCATTTCTTCTCTTGCATTGCATACCCCTGCTGCTAACTTGCATACGTGTGCCTCCATCAGTTCCTCTACTTGGATGGCCAATTCCAGGACCATCTGGTAGGCTTCCTCCACCACCTGAACTATCTTTCTGTTCTGTGCCACTACCTTGTCACGTTGCAGGCTCAACTGTTCAATGTTGATGTGCTACTTGCTCATTACCTGTAGCGCATGGTTCTCCCTGGCCCGTAGTTCTGCAGTGACTCCATCCTGTAAAATATAGAGCGTCTCCTGAGTGAGCGTAGCCATGCTTAACCCAATCCCTTTCAACCCGCTGACCATAGGCTTGTCAGCCTCATTTTTTGTAATGAGTGCTCCATCTGGAAGCACTATTGTGTTGGTCACCCTGGCGCACAACATTTCCTTGACCGTCGATGTGCTGACTGCGAGGTTGGTTGACACTGTGCCAACCTGCGGAGTTCGCACCTGCAACTCCTATATCTATGTCTGGAGGGCTCCCAATACCATCTGGTGTTGCTCCTCAAACCGCTGGAGGGCCTCCACAATGACGTCCCTCACCATTTCGCTGATATTGTGTAGATCACCTTCAGTAAGGGTGATAGGGTTGAACGAAGTCTTTGCGGCCTTTGTCTTCTTTTGCGGCCCGACCTGCTCTCTTGCGTGTGGACATTTTAGCTGGGTGGACGTTATTTGTAGGTCCACACCACCTTGTTATGTGTTTGTTTCTGGCTTGGGTGAAGGTGACTTCTGTCCTTCGCGCTCTTCTTTTGCTGCTCTTCAGCCAACTTCGCTGTGTCATGCACCGCCTGGGCCTTAGTCACTGCTTCTTCTTACCTGCACTTTTCTGCCAACTGTGCCATCCACAGTTTCACCTCTTCCTTCTTCTGTTGCGTGGTGTACTTCTCCACTTCCACCACAGAGCCAGCTAGGGCAAGCCACTCTGGCGGCCAAGATTCAAGGACCGCGAAGATGGCATCGTCGGTCGCCAAATAGGGTAACTTGCACCATGTCTTTGTGGGGTCCTTTCCTGCCCTTACGAAGACATGGTGGAAGTCTTCTTTGAACTCCACAAAGCTCTACAGACTGTTGTAGACTGTGGGTGATAAATGCAGCTTGCGATTGATTCCCATTCAGATGTTCATTTCCATGAGCACCCAAAATATTTTGCTTTCCCTTATCCTTTTTGCATCCCTGGTTGCCCATAGCGAAGCGTACTTCGCTACCTCTGGAAGGTACTGCACGATCATCAGGAATTGGCTATATTTGAGCAACTCCCATGCCACCAGTACTATCGAAAATATGAGCCATGTATGATGGAATGTTTTACCCTACTCTTGTGCCTCGCGACAGTTCTCAAGGAACTCACCGCATAGATAGTTTTCCCAGTTGAACTGGACCCCTTTTGTGCATTGCACTGCTAATGCAACCACCGGTGTAGGAACCTCATCTGTGTGAAAATTACACATCACCTTCCCTACCAATATCTGTGTTGCTACCTTCGCTGTAGGGTTGTTGATGCTGGAAATGGCGTACCCTCCGCGATGGCCAAATCGTCACTCTTTCCTTTTGAAATGTTCGCTGGGTACTCCCCTACACAAGGGAGCCATGTAATCCGATGAATTAGATGGTCTGTGATGGGGATGGGCTCCTCCAGCCATAAGCATCCATCATGCACCGAGCAAAGCAGCTACCTAATGACAAAAATGGTCACTGGGGCATGGTGGTAATGCAGCACCCAGAGTAGGTTTAGCAACCTTGCTTTCTTAACACCTCTGAGACATTTGCGTGGCTCCAACTCTATCATTCCAGCCAATGCATCTATCTTTTGGCGCATTAGCTGTGCGATCGTGAGATGTTGGAACTTCTCGTGGTCTGTAAGGTCCCAATATTCAAATTTTATCACGACCACCTGTCCTAAGTGCGCTCCTTCAAAAATAATGTTGTCAGGGAGCAACAGACTCTGCAGAGAGATCTTGCTCTCATCTATATCCTTGGGCACCTTAGCTTTACCCTTCCCTGGAGGAACATATGTGTTTAGTCAATTTAGTGTTCCTAAATTGATGTCATTAATTTTCAACCCGGGGCTCGTAAGCTGATGAAGTGAAAGTGTACTATATGTACTTAAGCAACCTCTTAGAGCTTTTTGTCGTTTGGGGTGTTGTTTGTGGTTAATTTATCTTCCTAAGATGGAGTGATGTATTTATAAACAGATGAG
>APFE031190086.1:164046-178544 GCA_000404065.3 Pinus taeda | reverse complement strand
GATTGTTGGGTATACGACCAATAGTCCCACATTGACTAGAAGTGGGGAGGATCATGGGTATATAAGGATGGACAAATATCTCCATTGGTATGAGGCCTTTTGGGGTAAGTCCAAAAGCAAATCCATGAGGGCTTAGGCCCAAAGTGGACAATATCATACCATTGTGGAGATATGTGGTGTCCAGAGTCCTTACAATCATCTCAGTCAGCACCCACGTCATCGCACCGTACCCGCCACCCGCCAAATGATGTCATGCTGAGGTCATCTCAAAAAGTGCCAAAAAGTCCCAAATTTCATAAAAATAGCTCAAAATGACCGTTTTTGTTCATTATTCATTCATCTGTTTGGAGAGTTGTGCGCGCTGTATTACGTCGTTTTACCACCAAAGTTTAAATTTGAGCAACCACACTGCTTCCGCCTGCAACTCCAACTCCATTGTTCACCATTGCACCAGCTCAACACCCTCGACGCCATTAAAAAACTAGGTATTTACCCAAATTCACCTATTTGCCCCTGTTTTCACTGTTTTCTCCATTTCACTTGCATAAAACTCTACAAATTACCAAACTAAAGACACTAAAGCACCTAAATGCTGCCTAAAATTCTCCAATCAACCCTTTGTCTGAAGAACGCTCTGTGAACCCGCGCCCACTTACAAATTTCACTGTTAAAACATCATTGAAAGGTTTGTATTGCCCGCGGAAGCTCTATACGGCCGTGCATTTCCCCCTGTTACCATAATCCTCTGCAAAAATCCCCTATTCAGCTCAAAAATCATCCCTATTCCCTCTGCAGTTTACCCACACAATCTAACAACCCAGTGAAGTTATCAAAGAAAGGAAAAGCTTGCTTGAATTCTGTAAATTGGCCTCTTTTATGATAGCTACAAAGAGTAAAGACTACTGCCTGAGTTCAACTCATTTTCTCGCTCCTTTGCAAATACTCAAAAGTGATTTTCGCTAGTCTGCTCTTTCACTAATCTTCACTCCAAATACAAACACAGAAAAACTTCAAAATGGCCACTCCAGCAGCTCTGAGTATCACTCCTATAAATCCAACAAACAGGGAGCTTGAAGATCTGCCTCTTGCTGATAAGGATTACCTCATTCAAGATTTAGTTGGGGGCAGAAATCACTTACATACCTTCTGCCAACTAAGAGACATCTTTCTAAACAACTGTGACATGTATGGCATATGGGAATCTAATTTGCCTGTTTACTTTCTTCCTTCTGTTAATATTTTTCCTAAGATCATCCACTTATGTGCTGAGAACTTTGACCCAACTCAGAGGGCTATTAAGTCTCCATCTGGGAGCATACTTTTTCAAATTACTCCTGACTCCATCAACCATATGCTTAACTTGAAATAGACTCAGCTATTATTTCCTTTCTCTATGGACTACTTTCTTGATAAAAGCTTCGAGCTCTCCAGCTCTGAAATTGCAAGAATTTCCAAGTCATTCATGAGGGCAGACTGCCAACCTACAGGACCACCTCCATTCCTATATGTCCATTTCAATGAAATAGGCAAACTGATAGTTGATATGATCTCCTATGTGCTGGGTTTTAAAACAAGTGATCACGTTGATGAAACAACATTGGTTTTATTATCTGCATAAAGTCCAGGACAACCCCCTGCTTACAAGTATAATTATGCCAAATTCATAGCCAAAAAAATACATGACCAGCTATTGAAACTGGACAGGGAGGGATTCTTTAAATATTCATCATATATCTATCATTTGTTCATGTATTACTAGTCTGAATGCTTCCAGTGCCCTATCAAGAAGTTGGATTCTAAAGGTGAAGGAAGGTCTGTCATCTTTTGATCATCAGTTTTCCATGAGGTTCAAAACTCTCCATTTTCTTACTGTGAGTTCATTGACCAATTTGTCTATCCAGTCTCTTGTCTCCTAATGAGATCCTCTCCTCCTAGAATATCATATGACATACATAAGATATTACAGTTATCCAAGAACTACAAAATAGGTGATTGGTATCTCTACCAAAATCACATTGTCATTAGGATTTATGGCTGTGAGCTCTGTCCCTATAGGCTTTCAAGATATGTACCCATGAGATTTTTTGCCTTGGAGTACTATAGGCAACTCATCAATTCTGATCTCACTCACTTTCATAGTGCCAAGAAGAAAGCTCACCTGAAATTCAAAGATCATCTAGGCCCCTTCATTATGAACAAGAAAGAGGGTTGGCAAGATGTTGATCAAATATTGAGGGACAAATACAAGTTAAAAAGGAGCTTCTGGTGGGTCCCTTATGACCACTGTAAAATTCCACAAATTGAACAATATGCCAATAACGATGAGTGGGTGCAAGACACATTAGTTGAGGAATTGACCCAAGAAGAAATTATGGAGGGAAATGTCAAAGATTTAGAAAAAACTCTTGACTCGGATTCTTCTGACCAAGTAACATTCAAGCTACCACACCAAGTTGGAGAGGGCACATCCACTATTGCAACTCCACAAGTTGCCCAAGGAGCATCTACATCAACAACAGGTACAACTAATGGAAAAGAGCCAATGGATATAGAACAAGGAATGGTCACAGAACATCCTGCCCCCTCAAAGGAGAAAACTCAAGAAAAAACTCCTTCACAACAAATGGAGGCACTGCAAATACCAGTTTTACAAACTGCGGCAAATGAGGAAAGAGGTAAGAAATGGGACAGGGAAGAGACCACACCTCCAAGTGGATCAGAACAGCAACCTGAAGCCAAGAGGCAGAGAATTGATCCTCAAGTTGAGGAAGAAACTAATGAAGAAACCATAGAAAGCCTGAGAAAGGAGAGAGAATCCAGCCAGCAAACAGCTACCAGCTCATTCCAGCAGGAGCTAGGGAGGTAGCATAGTACAGAGGTGTCTTCCTCAGGATAGCAAAGCAAACAACCATCTAGCATCAAAGGAACTTTCAAGGAAATCAAGGCTCAGAATGAACTATTGAGAATACAGCTGTATGATCAATTCCTGAAAACAACACCCTCAAAACAACAAAGATTGATGGCAGCTTACGACATCAAAGAGGAAAAAATGATTCTAACTCATTTTAAACCTACAGTTCCACAGCCCAAAGCAACTGCAGACTACATAAGGACAAATCTGGAAGTCCTCTCGAAGGACATACATCCAATGGATCAAATATAACTACATAAGCAAACAGGGGAAATGGTCTATGCCACTCTAGCAGACAAGGCCATGCTGGCACATCAGCTGAAAGAATCATTAAAGAACACAAATACTCAGCTAGATTTGGAGAGAATGTCCTCCTCAGCCAAAGACAACAGAATAAAAACATTGGAGGACATTATTGTAGACCTAGGGCATGATCCTAAGGATCCCAAGGGCATCAGGGCCCTTATGAAGAAAAAGGAGGATGATATTGCTGCACTCAGAAAACAAGCAAAGCTGCCTACAACTATCCACCCTCAAACTGCAGAGCTTGTGAAAGAAAAAGAAATTGATGTTACCATGGATATACTCATGAGGATGAACCAAAGAATATTAAAGATGGAGGAAGAATTGGAGAGATCATTGCAAGGCAGGCAGGGAGAGTCTACCTCCCAGCTAACTCAAACAGCTCCAACTATTGTCACTGATCCTCCCACACAAGCAGCAACAATTCCTCCTGTCATTTTAGCATCCACAATAACTACATCAACTATGGATGCTACAGCAACAACAACATCACCTGAATCTAGCATGAGTATGGAAGACATTATGAAAGCAGTCAAAGAGCTAGAAATTCAGGTGATAGAGGTGAAAGAGGCCAAAGAAAAGTTAGCCAAGCTAGAAGCAAACTATGATAAGTCCAAGATGATCGTGGCTGAGAAGAAAAGGTAGATGAAAGCCTTGGACATCAAAATAAAGGCCTTAGAGGAAGAACTGGCTCTAGACAAAACTCTAGCTGAAATTAAAAAGATTTTGTGGGCCAAAATTGGCAAATCAATCAGTGACCAATGGCGATCAATTCAGGCCATACATGAGCAAATAGAGTTGATAGGCATAGCTCAATTTGAAACTCAAAGGGTTAGAGCAGCATTGGGGATTATGCCTGAACAAGCCAATAAAATGATCCATTTCATGAACACTCATACCAAAGAAGAATTGGCAGCATTAGATAGCTATAGCAGAACAAATACTATCCTGACAGCTAAAAAGGTGTTGACTTTGAGAAATTTTGTGCAGACACTGGAAAGGAAGTGTCAGGAAATGCAGGCAGAAATTAATGATTTCAAAGTAAAAATAAAAGCATTACAGACCAGAGGATTACCCAGCCTATTGACTAGTGCTGGAAAACTATTGTCCTGTGAACAATATACCCCCAGGATCAATAACTATGTTGCAAATCAGATTACAACATCTTCAAGTTCTTCACAAGAAGTAGGACCTCCTTTTGGGAAATCTCTTTATGACAAATTGGAAGACCTATTTTATATTGAGCATGAAATCAATCATCTGTTTGAGGTCCCACCCAATTTCTATAGATACACAGAGGCTGATGAAATACTCATAAAGATAAGAAGACATTAGCTACCCCCAGATGATTGGTGGCAAGCAATGCTGGAAATTTTTCCCAGGTAATTTTGGTCTTTTCCTCTTTTTCCAGCTTCAGTTTTTTGGCCAGCTATAGGTCAACAAAGTTGAGTACGCAGATACCCAACAAAGTAGGAAGACAACACGCAGATGAAAGTCGGAGCAATGACTCAGCAAAGTAGCAGGGCAGCAAACCAAAAAAACACAAATTAAAACCACAGGCTTTAGCCGACTCAGTTGATCCCAAAAAGTCAAATTTGTCTGACAAATGGACAGCTAGCGCACCAACAATTAGTGCAACATTTATTTCCTCCATCTACTTCCTTGAACAGTTGGTGATGTAATTTATTGCATGAAGACTCATCGACTAGATATTTTTGTATCTCATTTTGTATATATACCTCCCCATAGAATGTATTTGGGGTTGGTGATTTTATTTCTGAAACTGCGCTGTAACATATTAGACTGTATTAATACAAAGTGCTATTGAAGTTCATTGTGTCTGAATCATCTGAAGGTGGATTGGATGTTCTGGGACTTGCTAAAGAATTCCTGTGTCATGCTATGGACAATAAGTTATACTAAACTTTGTTTTATGTTCTCTATATTCTAAACTGTGTTTTATGTTCTCTATATTCGTAAATCCCATTTATGTTTCATGATCTTGATAACAGAGAAGAAGAATAGCATAGGATTTGTTTGAATGCACCTTATGTTCAATCTCTACTGTCAATTATGTTTTCTTAAGGATTAGTCATGAATATGAATTCTTAACTGCTCATGTTTGCACTAATTCTTCCATTTTGAATACTGTTTAGGAATTCTTAATTGCTCCTGCACATTATTCATACACTTTCCCTCTGCCGTTATAATGAAATATTCTTGATTGCCTTTCATTCCCTGACTTCATACCATCATTACCATATTTGAAAGTTGTTCCTAGCTTGCCTATCCTGCTCCGTGGTACTACCTTTTCACCAAGAAACTCTTTCAAAGATTACACTTTCAGTGACTCCATTGCCCAATGGAAAAAATAGTTATATACTTACACCCCAGCTCTGTCTGAGTTCACCATCCAACAAACTTAAAACCAAAACCTGTTCATCATAACTAGCTTAAAACACTCCAAAACAAAGCTAAATTACAAAGAGAGAGCCCTCTTTGATTGCAGGTAGGCTAGGACCTGCAACTAAAAGATTGGTTAGTGGTTACCTCGGCCGTATTCCCTACAGGAAGCAGGGAACAACCTGAGTGATAACACTTCTGAGGTTCCAGGGAGAAGGTCGACTGTGAGTTTGAGGGATGATATTTCACATTGAACCGGTAATATTGCTTCCAGACTATACACCAATTGAAAAGGTGTGAATCCGGTTGCGTTTCTTACCGATGTCCGGTATGCCCACAAGGTCGAGTACAGGATTAGGTGCCAATCCCGTATGTGGACTCCAATCATCCTTTGTAGCATGTGCTTTAGGACTTTTTTGATTGCTTCAACTTGTCTGTTAGCTTGCGGATAGTACGGAGTAGAGCTGTCGTGGGATAGTCCTAATTTGGTAGCCAATTCAACCATCATGTGATTGCGAAAATGCGATCCATGATTTGTGACTATGGCCTTTGGAACACCGAATCTGGAGACTACGTGATTGAAAAAGAAAAGGGCAACCGTTTCACCGCTGTTGTTTAACGTAGGCATCGTCTCAGGCCATTTAGTAAAATAGTCTACCGTGAATATTATGTACTCATGGCCCCCGGCCAAGGTAGGGTTACATGTCATGAAATCTATGCCCCATTTGGCGAATGGCCCAATAGCTACTACTAGTTGTAGCGGTGCAGGTGGTCTTCTGGTTTTGCTATCAAAAATTTGGCAAGCATGACAACTTCTAACTGCGGTTATGCAATCTTTGAACATTCTTGGACAGAAGTATCCTGCTCGTAAAAAATTTTGCGCAGTAGCATAACCAGACTGATGCCCCCCACATGCGCCTGAATGGCAGTCATTCATGATTTTTTTGGCCGCAGAACTGTATCGATACCACGATGGTAAAGAGTATCACCGACGATCATGTATTCTTTTGCTTGGTATCGAATATGTCGTTGTTCAGAGCGAGAGGTATTAGACCTATATGTTTTTGTCTGGAGATAAATGATTATATCTCCGTACCACAGATCGCTTGAAGATATCATAAACAAATTTTCATCCACGATTGCTTCTTCAGATGTTGCATCATTGGATAACGATGGGAGATCGCATAGTAACTTCGTGAATACTAGGGCTTTCTTTGATTTGGATTTTTTGAATTCCAAATCAAATTCTTGTAGAATTGCTATCCATTTTGAATATTTTCCCCCCAGCAACTGTCGCGACAATATATAGGTCATGGGGTTGCAATCTGATAAAATGGTAGTTTTCCTGAAAAGGACGTAGTGTTGAAATCTCTGTATCGCTTGAACAGCCGTGAGAGCGAGATTTTCAACGTAGGAGTATTTCATTTCCATATCATTTAAGTTTTGTCTTAAATAATATATAGGATGTTCAATTCCATTGTCTTCTTCAAATAAAACCATTGCTATGGTTGTATCTGTTGTAGCCAGATACATGTTAAAGTCTTTTTGATAATCAAGAGCATACATTAATGATGCTTGTATTATAGATTTCTTTAAAGCATCAAAGGAGGCTTGCACGACCTTGTCCCAAACGAAGGGTACTTCCTTTTTCAAGAGATGAGTATAACCTTTAGCTAGTTTGGCATAATTTGGAATGAACCTCCTTAGGAAATTTTCTTTCCCTTGGATTTTCTGAATTTGAAGCAAGTTTGAAGGTGGAGGCAAATCGATGATTGCCTGAACCTTGCAAGGGTCGAGGCGAATCCCACCCTTTGAGACGACGAATCCAAGTAAATGACCAGAACTAACACAAAACACACATTTGTGCAGATTGAGTCGTATCTTGTAGTGTCGGAAACATAGAAATATTTCTCTCAAATGGCGCGGATGATTGGTCCGCTTTCACAAATGAGCTGGGAGATCATTGAGATAAAGTTGAATGATGTTTTTGATGTCATGGAAAGCATAGTTCATTGCTCTCTGAAAAGTTTCCCCTGCGTTCTTCAAACAAAAGGGTAGCTTGTGATATGTGAATGTGCCCCACGGACAAATGAATGCAGTCTTTGACTGGTCTTGTGGGTGGATATTTATTTGATTATACCCAAAAAATCCATACATAAATGAAAATATTTCACATCCGGTGCATTCATCAATTATTTGGTCGATAAAGGGTGTAGGGTAGTTGTCTTCGGACAAGCTTGATTTACATCCCTGTAATTGACGCACACTCTAATCGTTCCTTGTTTTTTCATCACAGGAACAATATTCGATACCCAATCAGTTAGAGGAACGGGGTAAATGAAACCAGCATGGAGGAGTTTTTCAAATTCTTCCTTAATGGAAACAACTTTCTTGGGGTGCACCTGCCTTAGCCGTTGTCGTACCGATTTGACATTTGGATACATCTTAATTTTGTGTTCAACTATGCTCTAGTCGATACCTGGAATTTCATCATATGACCAAGCAAAGACATCTCTAAACTTGCGAAAGAGAGTGGTATATATTTTAACTTCGGAAGAAGAACAAGATTTGCCAACATGAATATTCTCTACAACATTTGTTTTGGTCGAGATATTTATGGCAGTAGTCTCTTCGATATTGGATAGGTTTCTCTCGAAATCCACCGTGTTTACAGTATTCGTCAGAAAGTCAAATACTGAAGGATGGTGTAGGTCACTGGAATTATCTTCTTTCCAAGTCAGAAGATGGGAACGGTGGTGGTAATCTTCCCATGGTGCCCCATCAATCATCATTGACTGAATGATTCCTTTGTCTGTAGAGTGTACTTGCGACCAAGGATCTGAAGGGGTGCCATATTCCTTATACCTATCTATCCAGACACTTGACGAGCGTTGATGCAGGTTTTCCTCCCATGCTGAGAACATTGATTTCTATAATATTTCCAGCAGGGTTAGAGGTAAAACTTGCGAATGATCCATTTTAACATCGTTCTCTGACATCTTTTGAATGGAAGATATCATATTGCAGGTTTCTATATTAGCCACTTCTGCCAAATTCGTAGGAGGCGGTAGGGTAAAAGTTCCCATTAACATAGGGTCTTTTAGTAGGCCTACTCCAATATTCTGAAGCATGTTAGGGCTTCCATGGATCATCGGAATGCTTCCCGTAACTTGCGAACTGTTGGGAAGAAAATTTTGTTGATTGATGATTGTAATTACTCCTTGGGAAGGAAATGAAATTTTCCTAAAGTAGGTTGACACAACAGCTGCCATGGAATATATCCAAGGTCTTCCCAGTAGGATGTTGTAATCAAGGTTTCCGTCGATGACTTCAACATTGATTTCTACTGTTTTTACCCCCATTTCGACTGGCAAGTTACTTAGTATCCCATACGGAGTGTATGTTCATCCATCAAATGCTTTAAATGTCGTTGATGATCACGAAAAGGACGGAGACCCTAGAGTTTTCCAGCAACTCATCGACATGATACATGTGGATGCCCCCTCATCAATAATCGTTCTATGAACAGTTTTGTTGAGGGCTTTCACTTGAATGAGGAAAGCTAGTTGAGCTGGTAACTTAGGGTTGTACCCTTTATGATTAAAATATACAAGATTGGAATCCATTGGGTCAATTCCACCTATTGCTGATAATAAAGCCTGCTTTTGGGAGGGGCAATTTTGTAGTACCTTAAGAGTCGACATCGTGGATGGCGATTGAGGTAAATCCTCCACTATATTATAGTGTTGTGCTTCTTGGGCATGAGGATTAAACATCGATTTGTGTACTACTCCCTTTGGCGGTTTTATTGTTAATTTAGGAATGATGGGTGGCATGACTTCTGTTGAAGTTGTTGTTGAACTACTAGGTTGACCATTATCCTTGTTGTTCAACATCTGTGGATTCCCGTAACCTTTAATCCTTGTCATTATTAGAGCATAATTCAGTTGCTTCGAGACTGGCAACATTATCACTTGGGACGGGAAAGCATTTTTGTTAGCAACCAGATTTGTTCCTGGGTTTGGAAACAGATCAATTAGTACAGCCGAGGTTTTTGAACTTTTGAAAGATTTTCTAAGTTCTTCTTTATATGGACAGTCTCGTGTCCAGTGATCCTCGTCACATATATGACATGGAGGATTTGGTTTCACATTCCTAGAAGGGTTCACAGAAGATTTTCTAGGAGACGAGTCTCCTTGGTTTTTCTTCTTCCCTCATTTTCTCTTCTTGCCTCCTAGTTGCTTGGGTTCTTTGCCTTTTTCTGTTGACACGGCATTTACTTCTGAGGCTAGAAGTTCCTCATTTGCATCTTGACTCGAAACCTTGTGGGCCTTTTTCGATGTGGCCTTTGCAGTTTTAGTGCTTGTCGTACCTATCACACCATCAATGGCATGAGAGTCCTTGTTTGATTTAGGAGGCGGAGGAACGGAAAATTCTGGTCTAGGAGCGTTAGGGATTTTATCGTAGAGCGTGCCAGACTGAGTATAGATCAAGTCCAGATATTGCGCATGAGCAATAACTTGCTCTTCAGTGACGACTCCTCCCTTTGCCACATCTTCTGTAATAGCGGATAACAGTGAATTAATAAACCATTCAGCTAATAACTGATCAGGAACATATGTTTTTACCATTCTACGACGACATCGCCACTCATGAATGTGATCAAATATGTGAGTGGTTGTTGTTTGTTTGAAATTGGTAAGCAGCTCAGTTCCTGTTTCGTACCTGATAGGTAACTGAAAATGGGTTAAAAATATTGTGGCTAGGGTACTGAAGTTATCAAACGAAGCTCTAGGAGTTCGATATACCACTTTTCTGCCAGACCAGTTAACATGCGCTGAAAGAGGCAAAGTCGAATCGAATCATCATTGAGAGTGTTTGATGAACGCCATAGATGAAAGTTCATCACATGATTCGATGGGTCTTCGCCCAGATTTCCATTAAATTTAGGAATATCCGACGAAAGTTTATGTGGAATCGCCGACCACCAAGTGGCGTAGGCAATTGGATCGTTCGTTAGTCGACTTAGATCCAGTAACTCTAAAGTTGCCACGAAAGGCAACTATTGATTCAGGCTTGGGTGAGCATACCCAGGATAAGACGGAATCGTTTGAGCAGTCGATATTTGCATACCAGCATAATGCATTTGATGTTGGTAACTTTGGTAAGGTTGATGGGCATAACCAATATGATATGGTTGATACAGATGCCCATTACTTGCAAATACTTGTTGCTCATATCCTTGGTAAGTCTGTTGGAATTGCAGTTGTTGGTATTGCACCAGCCATGGCTGTGAAGCCATGGACTGTTGTCCAATACTGACTGTTTGACCAAGATGGGGATTGGTGTTCCCTGTTTGAACCTGTGCCATTCCACTAGTTTGTGATTGTGGTTGTGTCAGAGGTACAAGAGATTGTTGTATTGCAACCTGCAAAACTTGAGGTTGGCATAAAACTGGTGACGCTTGTACTTGCGATACTGCCACAATAGCCGATGTAGTGGGGATATTTGTCATAGGTGAACTTTGTTGTATTGAGCATATAACTCTTGGTTGTTGAGACATGATTGGTACCCAACCGCTAGTTGTGATTCCAGCATAACCCAAATTCTGTTGCAAACTCACGCATGGTTGTCCTTCTGGGGAAGATAATGAAAGGGTATATGACCCTCCATACGACGGTTATCTAGTACTCAAAGGAACAATTTGCCTTTGGGGACCACTTTGCCAAAATTGACCTTGTGATGGATCAATTTGTCGAGACTCAATGTAAGATATTCCAGATATAATTCCGGACGAACAAACCGGAACAGTCAATACTATCGAAATAGTCCCTCGATGGACTCCATCCAATGATTGAAAGATGGTTGGGACAGATGGCATGCCGGTGAACATTGTCGGAATAGCAGAAGGAGCTTCCGTTGTTGCAGTGTTGGGTGACACAATCCTTGATGTTGACGATTGTTCAAACATATTAAGCCTATCCAAGAGATTCCTCAATGATTCTTCGGGAACTTCCGAGGGTGGGTGAATATTCTCTAATGAAGAAAGATATAGGGCGATCCTAGCTCCAACTTGCGTTGGAGTGCTAGATGGAGGATCTTCCACAATTTCTTATATGGCAATCAATCCAGGAGGAAGAGGTAGGTTGTCAGGTCTGTAAAATATTTCTAGTGCCGAAGAAGATGTAATTTCTGCAGCAACAGATGGTTGGGGAGTAACACCTTCTGAATCGGCTATAGACAGAGCCGGTTTAGGAATAGAAGTGTTAACTGTCACACTAGGATCATTCGTAATGTCCTTTTGTTGTTGCATAATTTCTTCTGTAGAGGCAGGGATTCCAGAAATGTTCGAAGTAACCGGAGTCTCTAAGGATGTTGGAGTGCTTGCTCTAACGAACCTAGGGGACTTCGATCCGGTTAAATGAGTTCGCTTTGTCTAGAATGGTTTTGCTTCTGAAGTCAACGATGGTTGACTCGTGAGTCTCCGCAAATGATGGGGTTTTGATTGACTTTCTTCCACGATTGTAGATTACTTGATCAACTCAAAATAAAAATGGGAAAAATGTTTTTCAAATTAAATGAATTTTAGATGCTTTGACACAACTTGTTTTTCCAATTTTAAAGAGTCGAGAAAAAACAAAAGATGGCTCTAGTCACCTTCGATTTTTATTGAGCCTGAAGTGACAAGTGCTGAGAGGACCTTTTCCTTTAAGGAGTCTGAAAAGGATCAAAATGGACTTCTCTGGAGATCTATGTAGAAAGGATTACCAAACCAATCGCAAAACTACACAATACTTTTTACGGTACGGCAGTCAATCTTCCCGAATGCTGTGTTTGATGCATTACGATTGATAAGGCGACAGACACGACTTCCTAAGGATAAATGATGAAGCCTATTGTGGTCTCCCAATATATACTCGATGGTACGTGGGAGCACAAGTCAGTACTGGCACTTGTCGTCTCAAAGTGGAGGAATGACCCAACCAACACTGAAAGCAACAGTTACCAGGTTTTATGACGCCGGAATACATCTCTAGCCTAGACCTCTAGATGTTGTGCGTTAAGTTCCAAAGCATTGTTAGATTCATTGAATTTATTCTAAGTTGATCTTGATTAATAGTTTTCCTTTCAGGTTCACCACGTGATGTATATATAATTCCTAAAATGAAATCTAAGATGATAAACAAACGTTTGATCTTCTTTCAGCAATGAAAATCCTAGCTACTAAAGGGAACAAAGTCAAGAATCTTTTCTTCACAGAGCACAGAGCACACGCTAAATGCACAATCCTAAATCAAGCCAAGCAATCAAAATTAAAATGCACATGCATGTATTTGTTTTCATCCTTCTTAATGTGTGAATGACGTTAAGAAAGCTATGTGAAAAACTGAATTACTTTTAAAGCAACAGTACTCAACAAAATTCTTTTTCAAAATGAAGTGAAAGCAAGAGAGACACTTTGCTATTTTGAAATGGAAATTGCTTTTCGGCACTTTGAAACTACTAATTCAAATCCTATGCAACAGTAACTGTATAATCGACTATCTAGAACAATGGGATTGCTTTCTAAAACTGAAAATGACAGCTACGACACTTTCAGATCTAGAGACGACAGTTCGACTGTGCTACTTTTTGCAAAAGAGAACAAAAAATGACGCACAATACATAAAAACATTTATAGTTCTTTGCACTAAGGAGGCGGAATAATGCAAGAGAAGGGTTTTTTAACAGAAGTACACTGACTACAGACAGCAAAACACTTGAATAAGACTGAAAACAGTGAGAAAAATCCACAGTCAGAGGGTAAAGTTAACCCTCCCTTACCATCGCATCTGTTACACAGTGAACTTAGTATGCAGCACACCTACTGCACTCTGGAAGTGGGATGCATACAGACTGCCTTGAAGGCAGGGTGCGATGGTAGCAGTGCAAGACTTTGAACGGGATTTCACTCACAGTTTACAATCTAGTTCAGGTGTTTGGGGCGAATAAGTAAATATCAGTGTATGTAAAACACAAGGGTGATCTAAGAGGTTATTAGAGCCACCACTTAGGGAAATTAGATTGCTTGCAGATCTATTGTTTAATTCATAAACAAAACACGGAGATAAACTGAAGCAACATTGATCTACTTTTCATTTGTATGACAAATGCAGTTCTAAGGCTAGCTGGCTTGACTTCAGGCCTGTCTGTATGTTTATAAAAGAAACAAGGATAGATAGGCTAACAAATAATCTAGCCGCTCCCCAGCGGAGTCGCCATTTTGTTATTCGGGAATAGTGTCCACCCGAATGCTGCTATTCCCACTAAGATGGGTGGCTATCTTAGAAAAAAATAATCAAAGTCTACTGTTGTTTCCTTTTATGAAAATAGATGAGAGGAGGACCAAGAAGACCAACCTGAGTCTTGTGCTTGATTTCCTCTCCTTCTTGAGAGAGCTTCGCCGCTTCTTCTTTGTCTGCCCAGCTTCAAAAGAACCCGTTGAATCATAGCAACATACTACTATCCAAGAAACAAGGATCTAAATTCATAAATAATACAGGATCAGATGTGTATTAACCATATACATGCATATATAAACAAGTACACAAGAATATGGAAGGAAATAAGAATAGATTTATTAAGATGAAAAGTAGCAAGAGGATTACAACCATGTACTCTGACCCAGCATCATCCTCAAGCTAATAAGCCCTTCTTCACCTCAAGCAAAGCTAGATCACCCAACACTGTGAATGTACACCAGAAAACCAATAGCAGTTCTCTATAAGATACAAAATTCCAGCCTCTGGATCTCTGTGATGAGGGATCCATATATAGATGATTACAGAGAGGTGAGTCATCTTCTGGGATCTTGATTAGTGTCTTCTCTCTGATAGTTCCT